>NW_019290841.1:0-104999 GCF_000500325.1 Leptinotarsa decemlineata | reverse complement strand
ATATACAAGGTCGATTAAAAAATTATGTGAGTGTCCAAATTTCGCGGGCTACTTATACATTCGATCAGCAACATTTTAATTTTTTTATCTCGATTCACTCATATCTAACATATGCTCATTGTTTCGGTTGTTTAGCATGCTTGGTTGTTGTTGCATGAAATTTAGAAGTGTTTAGCGCGTTCGTCGATTTTCTGCTGTAGGATATTCATGGTAGGTAATTTTGTATATCCAACTTACCAACTGTGAAATTCCCAATTAAATGCGTTCGATAGCAATAAAACTAGTAAAATTCGATTTTGTACGTTGCACAACTGATAGTAGAATTTCAGACGTTGCCAAATCGAAAAAAAACTCGAAAAGTCTCAGTCTTTCTTTTCAGAACTAATCATTTCTTTTGATGAGACATACGTATATTCAATATATGCTCTGAGTCGAAAGTATGTTTAAAATGGTAGGTACAGGCTTGCAACAGAGGGTCGAGAAAATGTGAATGAGGACGCTCGTCCTGGACGCCCCAGCACATCAACCGTCGATGAAAATGTTGTGAAAGTGAAAAAAAATGTTATGAAGAATCGTCGATTCATCGTCGATATTGGCATTGAGATTTGCTCATGCTATGCAATTTTTTCGGAAGTTTTGGGAATGAAGCATGTGGCAGTGAAGTCCATTTCAAAATTACTGAATTTTGATTATGAAATCCATCGCATGAGCACCCCCAGGAATTGTTGAATGTTGTCAATGGCGATCCAGATTTGCTGAAAAGGGTCATGACTGATGAAGACTCATGGGTAAATGGTTGAGAAATCGATGAAAATCCAATCGTTCCAATGGAAGAGCCCAGAAGAGCCAAGACCGAATAAAAATTAACTTGTTGTAGTTAAAACTATTTGAGGAAGAATATGACATGAACGAAAACCTAAATGAATATGTTGAAAATCAGAACATTTCTCAGTTATTATTCCAGTCATGTCATACGTCTGACAAATCTTGAACAAATTCGTTTGACTTTACACAAATCTTAAACATTATTACCTCACCCACTTGAAACTCAATACATTGGTTGGTTTGGAATCTTTTAATTTTCATTTTTCATTTTTCGGTTAATCATTTATTTTTTCAGAGATTTCAAATCAATTTATATTATGTTAGACAATGGAAGTCCGAACTGATGAATTTATTCCAATTATCAAACCCAAAGCTCACGAGTGGAATTTAAAGAAAAACATACATGGTTGAAATCTTATCAAATTATAACAGTTGATCAATCTAATTTCGAAGCAAGTCCAAAATTGTTGTAAACGTTATCTGCCGAAAGAATTGAATTATATATTAGAAATTTCAATCACTCGTAAGATCCCACTAGATCTGGATATGATCAGTTCTTGAATGACCTTAGAAAATGTCAATTTTGTTTTTCTGAAAGAATATTTGTACTTGAAAACAGAATTTATGATTGAGAAAATACGTGAGCTTTGGAAATGTTTCTCAACTTATTATAAGTTCAATTATCAAACCTTTGAAAAAGCATTCGAATATAAGTAGAAATATGAATGAAAATAATTCGTATGTAGATCAAGTAATAGCCTTATTTCACGTTTGATTACAGGAAGTCAGTTTGAATAAAAGCAAACATAACGTCGTATCTGGGCATAAATAACATCCAAATCGAAATAAACACAAACCGTGAGTCTGTTTATCTATTTATTTCTGCGAATTCCGGCAGGAATGCCGATTTGCGGGTACAAAAAACAAACAGGAACCGATCGAGCATTGGAAATATTTCCACTAAGCTATCGGTAAACTCTTATACGTTTTATCGAAAGTAAATATTCGTACATAAAAGCTAATAGCATTCGCGATGGAGATTTTGTTTGTTCAAATAGGGTAAACACGATTCATTAGGCTCGTGAAGAAACTATTGTATTAGGTTGTTTCAGAAGTTTTGCCCGTTTCAATGTCATGTGTGATAAAGAATTTCGTACACTATACATTTATGCAATGATAGTGTTGATGAACGCGAAATTTCATTCTGGAGATTTTAGCCTCGAATATGACCCCTGAAGTGGTCGACCTACAGTCATCCAGGACGAGGATTCGAGAACCCTGGTGGAGACTGACTCATTACGAATGGTACGTGGGATGGCAAAGATCTAGGGGTCAATTACCATACGATTTTTAATGGTTTGAAACATATAGGAGAGCTCAAAAAGATCGAAAACTGGAAGTCTGTTTTTTTTTCTTTTTGCGGATCCTCACGATGGAAAGTGGATTCTTTACGAAAACAGGAGACGTTCAGGACAGTGGCTGGACATCGGTGAACCCTCCAGGCACTTCTCAAAGGCGAAAACCCACCAAAAACCGATCATGGTTACTGTATGCCTTGCGGTAGCCGATCCAGGCAATAGAGAAGTTATGCTTATACTGCACCGAGTGTTGTCATAGTCATCTTCATTGTCATCAGGTTGGAAATTTTTCCCCTTACCCTTTCAACTAGGATTCGTCAGGAGGACGTGCACCGAGTGTTGTTGACTTTCTCTGTTCATATACCCGTGGAAATACTGGGTCACTCTATCATTATTAACATTATAGTGGAGGTAACCAAGAACAATATTTTTTGGAAAATTCAATGTGAGCGTCACTCAGTAATCAGCATAGAATAGAAATGAAAACGAATTTGCTCTTCTCTCTCGCTCACACAAAAAGTCTTTTCTCACTCCACACACAGTTTTCAGCCACTTTTGTTTATCCATATAGCGTAGATACAGTTTTTGAACTCAATGGATTTGCCAGGCATGCCACAGTCATTTACAAATGACGGTTGGATCGCTCCGTAATGGGAATCCACCACGGCTGTGCAACGGCACATGTTTAGTCATTGAAAAACATTGTCGAAGCCAGCATTTTCAATGGCAAGTTCCGAGGTGAAAATATATCAATACCAGGAATCCCTACTGTACCTACAGATATGCCAATTCATTGTAAACGTGTGCTATTTCCAATTATATTGCCTTCTGCAATGATCATCAATTAGTTTCAAGGCCAAACATTGTCCGTTTGTGGCTTAGATTTGAGCACACCATGACTTTCATACGGACAAGTATACGTGGAATGCTCTCGAGTGGTCAAACCATCCAGTTTGTGTTACATGGAGACTGACGAAATATATTGTACACATAATAGATTGATATTATCTGTGTTATTGTTCTTACAATCACATAGAATAAGGTGGTTATTATTTTTCACCCTAAGAATTTTCTCGTAATGATTTATGTGGCAAAACAAAGTTTCCAAGGTCAGCTAGTATTGATATAAAAGTATCAACTTATTCTGCTTTCCTTTCGAGTAGCATTAAATATTGGGTTAGTAGGTGCGTGTCGACGGAAATAACTAAGAAAAATGTCCATTGATCCAATAAACGACTTGTGAAAATACCATATTCCAAATACTTGTTGTAATTGAGATAGAAAATTTGCTCTTGTTGAGGTAATGCTTTATCTCATACTCCACATAAGAAATTGTTCGTGAATTATAAAAAAAATGATTGATTGGATCTGTTGGTACCCACAGCTTTCGAAATTCTGGATAAAGAATTGCAGAATTTTTGAATTCACCCAATCCTAAAAATTATACAGGCCATAGCGTTCGTAGAACTTCAACGACATTATTTACTGGTAATTGTGGAAACATACTCACAAGCGAAACTTTATCTCCATGTTCTGAATTCAACAGAAGGTATTTAAATATACCGAACATTTGAAACAAATTGAATCCCTTACATGTTAACAATTGATCGAATTCTCATATGAATTTTAATGTAAAAAAGAAATAGAATGTTCCAAATTTGGTTCGACAAAAGAATATAACAAAAAAATGTGTCTCGTCTATTTATTATTCTTCACGGTTGTCGAAAAATTATGTACGCAACACGTGCAAAAACAGTTTTTTCCACTCAATGACTTCCAGGACTCGCTAACGGCTCATCCTAGAATTTTGACTATTCGCCCAAAAAAAAAAACAGTATTTTTATCTGCTCTTCATTCATCAAGCTGCGAGATTATGTCTTGTATCATATTGCTATAACACATTTATTGTATTGATATTACCTGAATGTTGAATATGTGATAATTTTTTATTGACTACATAAGAAATTCTAGAATGTAAAAGAAATATTATATACGAGTATGTTATCCCGAATTTTGTATCGACAGATCCATGTCAATTTTTGAGTAGTATATTTTGAAACGATATCGTAGCTAGCGTATTCTACTGATCAAAAAAAATCTTATCAGCTTTCATGTCAGGGACATATTTCTTCATAGAGACACAACTAATTATATTCTACATTTTCGTGAACTAGCTGAGAGAAAGTGGTAAAGAAACAATGGGCTTTCTACTTTCTGAGGGAAATCTGGAAAATTTGACCTGTCACTCTTGTCAGCGTTTTTTGTCTGTTTCTCCAGTGAAAGTCTACTCAAACAAATATATCAAATGCGGAAGGTGTTCAAAAGATAACGACCAAGGAGTGATTTCCTTATACCAACTAGTAGCAGAAAGAAGCCTATTCAAATGTGTCAACAGATTTGATGGTTGCAGGACACTTTTAACATACTCCCAAGTAGTAGAGCATGAAGCAAAGTGTATAACGAGAGAGTATGTCTGTCCTTTCTGTGAAAACTTTGAAGTTCCTACGTTCATGCTACCGGAACACTTTGAGGAGCAACATCAGTCTGTAATTCTGCGCTGTCCCTCCTTTTCTGTGGACTTGGGAATAACCTCCAATGAGTATGAGGCGATATTTTTCCACCGCTTCAAAGATGACCTATTCATGATATTGTTTCGGCTCGATATAGCAGACGAGGTTATTTTTCTGAATACTTTCCACTTTGGTGAGAGATCGAGAGCAGCAAAAATTGAACAACAGTTTTTCGTACAGTTCACAGGATCTGAAATTTCTATCAGTACTGATCCAAAATTCTGTACTCCTTACAGTAAGGAAGGCTTGAAGGATTGTGGTGAGTAACAGAAGAAATTTCTCCACTTAAAGTTCACCTGAGTTTTTGGAGACTGTCAAAAAGCTAGCTGAAGTGGAAAAATCATGCTTCAATTTTATTTGTGTTTTTACTTCAGAGATTTTTATCAAAGATTTGAAGAAAGAAGCGAATGTACATAATATGCCTGTTAAAATGAAATAATGATAATCATTTATAATTCACTCAGAAACTGTTCAACTGCTCTTTGACAACTCAACTGCTTTTTGGAAGGTTTTATAAATATCCTGAATATTATTAGATGAAATAAAATCATGTATTGATTCATTCTGATGGTTTTGAGCTAGGATATGTGTAATTCTTATGTAATGAAATCATCTGAAGTGTTCCAAAACAAGTACTGTTCCCAGAACCAGAAGTTGATGTCTTCAGAATATGAAGAGGACTATAGACAGTAGTAGATACTCTTCTTCATCTTCTGTGAGCGCTAACTTCATTTATAAAACGCGTATTGAGGAGATTGTTGCAGTTTTTGGATTTTGGATGAGTTCTTGTTTTGGTTTAATTCCACGCCAATATTCCAGTTTTATCATTCACGAATAGAAGACGTTTCTGGTGAAAAAGACAAGGGATCAATTCTAAAATTTATTCGGGAGCATATTCGGATATTATCTACTTAAAAAATATATTTTCGACAATTCGGTGTTGCCACTTAAGTAGTAGCAAGTAGTAGCATGACTTGAGAATTGCGTTAAAATTGAGGCAAGTTTCTTGATCCGTTTAAAGTTAATCTAAATGCATTGAAATCGTTTAGAATTCGTATTTATTTCTTGAGGTTCATTTGCAGTAGACTCGAGCACCTTTCGTTGAACTTTCTATATGTCCTGCAGGTTGATAACTTCATCACATACTGTCCAAAAATAATAAACAAATTCATAAGAACTTCGTTTCAAAAGTTTTGTTTCATTGTTTTGGAGGTATTTGAAACTTCTGAAGTGACGGAAATGTCAATAATATTAGAATTTCAAAACGTTACTGTCAAATAGTAATCACGGCCTGTTTACAAAACACCAAATGGTATTACCATTTCACAAATAAATGATCATTTGTCCAAAACTTGACTAGTTAGGTTTATATTACTGGAGTTTTTTCCCAATACCAAATCGTTATTTTCAACACCTCGACACGTGTTTCGATCACCAAGTGATCATCTTCAAAGAGGAAGATTAAAACAGTTTTAATCTTCCTCTTGGTGTAGTAATATTCATTACTACACCAAAGGTTCCAAACAGTGCATCATAAGTAGTAAGGTTCACGTATGATATATATAGGAAAAAAACAAATTTTAACAATTTTCCGAATTTGTAGTGATGCACAGGGTGTTCCATTTGAAATAGTAAACTTTCAGTTACTTTTTCAAGCAAATGAAAATATTGTATTTTTTAGCACCCTGTATTGAAAAAACTCTGAAGTGTGGGTAGTAGCCTCAAAGTATCAACCTCAAACCAAATTTCGGTAACATAGTATTTCCTAACTCAAAAATATCAGCACTTTTAGGTGTCATGATTTCCGAAGAAAAAAATTGAAATTAATTCATATTTCGAAAATAGGTATAGAGAAATAACGGAAAAAATGTCGAGTAATTGTTGTAAATTCAAAAAATAAGATTATATACAGAGTGTTCCATTTGAAAAATCAAAGTTCCTACCACTTTCTTATGGAAGTGGCAACACCGCATTTTGAAAAATATTTCTGTTGGGAAAAAATTTCCGACTATGCTCTTCATTCAGTGATCTGGTTTCTTGTTCACCAGAAACGTATGTGTGCCATCACTTGTGAATCACCCTGTATATAGATAGGTTTCATTCCGTGTTCTTTGTTTTTGATCCTCACAAGGATTACTTTCATGACGTTTCGGCAGAGCCTCATTAGCTATTTTCTGGTGATGTCTGGAGTTTGGGACTGAGATAAGTATGTTGGGATTTGTGTCATATGACATTTCAATATCCGAGATCAATGATAGGCTTAAACGAATCACTATCTCAACTATTTTTGATCAATGCATTTGTGTATTGCTATGTGTCTTCGTTGAAAGAGATCATAATAATTACAGGATCTCTGGATATTATCCATTCAGAGGACACCTGAACAAAATGAATCCATTTGGGAAACTTCACCTACATGCGACTCAGAAAACATGTTCTCTTATGTTTTTTTTTTTAAATGTGAGGTTGCAGTGTTTTTGTTGATAGTATAACACATTATGATTATAGTAATATCTATCTGAAGGAGTTGTTGGCAAAATATTTGTTTCAGTCTAGTGAACTATTCAATATACCCTCATTTTACTTTTTATAGTGGGTGTTAAATAGTAATTTTTATGCAGGAGAAAACGATGGATTCCTCATCAAGTTTGCCAACATGTCCATGGAGAATCACGTCAACGTAAAATTGAAACTCAATGTTGCTGAGATAGTTGGGGTTTTTACTGGTCCACCTTCAGACCAAAAGGAATCAAAACCTGCTGGGATTTTTTCGGCTAGTTCCACTAAAACAGATGCTCTCATTCAATCATCAAAATCAACAGACACCGTAGACTTATCCATTACTAGCTTGGATGAAAACGATAGTTTGCGACACTTCAGAAAACTTTCGGATATTTGTTTTCAGAAAAAGCTCACCCTACCGAGAAAAGTTTATTTAGATGGCTCCTTTCTGAAGCATTATTCAGAGTATTCCACTGATTTGGATTTCTATAATTTGATCACGACAACATTATCAGGAAAAGTAGAAATAATTTTGTCATGTTACTTTTGCCACGAGTTGTGTCTTGATCAAGACACGTATATTAAATCCGTTTTTCTGAGGCAGAATCAAAGTTACCTTTGGATATGTTCTTCCTGTTACCTCATTTTCAAGAGCTCAGAGGACTACAAGTTCACGTATTCGCAAGCCAGGCTGGTTTTGGAGTACGATGTTTACTCCTACATACTGTTTTATTGCTATTGGGGTTGCACCACGGCTTCTTACAACATAAGCCTTTACAAACACGAAATCTATTGTGTAAATCAGCCATCACAGTCGTGTCCAGTGAATCAATGCACTCATATGGTTAAATTGTTTGAAATAGAGAAACACTTCAGTGAGAAACATGCTGGAACTCAGTTCGTCAGTCTGCAGTCAACATTCATAACCAAGTTGAATCGAAATGATAAATACGAATTCCAGTGGTATGTTTGGACACCACCTTCATTCGTTATGGTGAAGTTTTCCTGGAATATGGGAAATTATTCCTGGTGTGTGACTATGGGGATATGCGAAGCTGACTCTCAAGTACAACCAACAGTTTACTTGTTTGACAATGACTGGCAGATTTTGAAAGTCCTGAAAACAAATGAAACTGCACAAGAGGAGCAGTATATCAGTGAAACAGAAAATGTAAGAATCAAATGTTTTGTCGAACCAAAATAATTAGTTTTGCTACTTTGGAATCAGAAAATACAACAAAGTAATAATAGCTTCATGATAACCAATTACTCTAGTTTTGATTAGTAGTGTTACCCATTAGATAGGAAGTTTCAAGGTACCTACTTCTTCGAAACATCCGTTCACTTCTTCAACCTCACTTTCAGAAATCAAAATATGGAAACTGGTATTGATATTTGTTAATAATATGTATCGATGAAAAAAGTTTCAGTCTCTCAACATTATTTACTGATATCATCTGTCAACAAATTCAAATGAATAGGTATATTTCCAAGAATTGATTTGTTTGTTGTTCACCTGGTATCAAGTATTTTCCTGTGTTTTGTATTTTTTCTTAGGTTTGTATTTATACATGAAAAGTGCATGTTTTAGTTGAAAAAAGACTTCGTTTTGCAAGGTAGCATTATATAACAAATTTTAACTGAGGAATCATTCATTCAGTATCAGAAGTCTCTTTTCAAGAAATACACTTTCATATCATTTGGGGGAAATAACTTTCACACCCGAAAACTAAATAAAGCCGTTATTATGAACTGTGTCAACAATTCAGATACCTGAAAAGGTACATCGATAAAACATAACCATCGTTAAGTGAGGCTTGTATCAAAAATTGTCTACTAGTGTGATAGGATCACTCTGATCACTCTTTCAATTGTGGAAAAACAAGTATCGAACAAAATCTGTCTCTATTGAAAACACTATCTCACATCAGAACGAAAATACAGTCTCTCACCTTCTGATGATGTTGTTAACTTGATTAGCAGAATGCGAGTCGAGAGACAGTATTTTTGTTCTGGTGTGATACAATGGACTCATTTTCCAAACTATACTCATAAAAAAGTCAGTTTCATTGCATAGACGTAGGTGGTCATCTAAGTAAGGACAATAACGTTAGTGTTTTGGTTTCTGTTCTCTTGTACGGTTTTTGTCATTAGTACAGTTTGTCATTAGTACAGGAACGAAAAATTCATTCATTTCTAAGAGATATCACATAACTTCTCAAAAATTCAACAATATCCTGCACTCTATTTCTTAACCAAGCAAATCAAATATTCTGAATCAAATTTTCATGAGACTATCAGGCGGAATTCGGAAAGTCAACGACTGAAGCAGGCATAATTAAGGTCTTCAAAGTGACAGTTTTCGCAACCCCTCATTCCATTTGGTGATTTTGGGGTGATTGTCAATTTTGCTCAGGAGAAGCAGAGTAAAAATATCGGAGAAGGCTGTCTCAATTCAATCAAATATTGATATGGTCTTATTTTCTCATGAAATGTAGATACAGTTCCTGATGAAGGCTTGTTATTACCTCACATATGGATCTCATGATAGATGCAACATAATTTTATCGAATCCATACTTATATATTTTACCTTGTTATTTTAATATCTCTTTATATCGATTCTATATGATTCTATTTTTAGCTGTGCTATAACGATTCGCTATTATTATTTATCTTTCAATGCTTGAATGACCTGAGATTATCCGGGTTATGCTACCCTGCAGCTGCGGCTTCGTTGAAAAACTGAATTTTTGTCCTCATGAGTTGCAGTGGAGGGTAGAATAGATCCTCTCATTCAGTATTTATCAACTGTTATTATTATTATTACTAACAACTGTTTATTATTACTCTTTCATCTGGTATATTCACATTTATATGTATTAGAAATGTTATTTAAATGAAATTTGGCCACTCTGTATGATATACCAAGCGATGGAAATTGGGTGAGTAATTGATGTATCCACATCCACCATTATTCCGGTTTGAAGGCAGTCGATTTTTGGAATTTCTTCCTGACGTTTCGCTGGCACGAGTGACTAGCTTCTTCAAAGGTTTTAACATTCTGAGTTCCTCCTTGTTTTTTTCAAAAGACTCAGGATGTATAAACCTCTCAAGAAGTCAGCCACTCTCGCTAACGAAACGTCAGGAAGAAATTGCAAAAATCGACTGCCTTCAAACATTAATAATTGACGACTCATGATTATATGGTTAGGAAATCGATACCAAAGTCCAATCGCTTCAATGGAAGAGCCTTTACTATTTTGTAATTCACATATCTGTTTATATTGAAAGGCAAATATCTATAATCATCGTATTTTCACAACTTATTCAGAAAGACAATTTCATTCATGTAACGAACAATTCCATCACATACAATTTCATTCTGTTGTCATAGTTTAAATTTAAAACCTGAGATTCTGAATAAAACTGAATTAAATTCAGTACAGAAACTTCCTACACACATTGTGGAGATAATTTTGTCAGTTTTGGTAATTAATTCAATACTCTGTGATTTTTCGCAGTTTATATTGTTTCAGTTCTGATTCTAAAAGTATTATCTGCGAGAGTTTCGGCAATTTTATATACAAGGTCGGTTAAAAAATTATGTGAGTGTTCAAATTTCGCGGGCTACTTATACATTCGATCAGCAACATTTTAATTTTTTTATGTCGATTCACTCATTTCTAACATATGCTCATAGTTTCGGTTGTTTAACATGTTTGGTTGTTGTTGAGAGGCATGAAAGTTAGAAGTGTTTAGCGCGTTCGGCGATTTTCTGCTGTAGGATATTCATGGTAGGTAATTTTGTATATCCAACATACCAACTGTGAAATTCCCAATTAAATGCGTTCAATAGCAATGAAACTAGTAAAATTCGATTTTGTATGTTGCACAACTGATAGTAGAATTTCAGACGTTGCCAAATCGAAAAATAATCATTTCTTTTGATGAGACATACGTATATTCAATATATGCTCTGAGTCGAAAGTATGTTTGAAATGGTAGGTACAGGCTTGCAACAGAGGGTCGAGAAAATGTGAATGAGGACGCTCGTCCTGGACGCCCCAGCACATCAACAGTCGATGAAAATGTTGTGAAAGTGAAAAAAAATGTTATGAAGAATCGTCGATTCATCGTCGATATTGGCATTCAGATTTGCTCATGCTATGCAATTTTTTCGGAAGTTTTGGGAATGAAGCATGTGGCAGTGAAGTCCATTTCAAAATTACCGAATTTTGATTATGAAATCCATCGCATGAGCACCCACAGGAATTGTTGAATGTTGTCAATGGCGATCCAGATTTGCTGAAATGGGTCATGACTGATGAAGACTCATGGGTAAATGGTTGAGAAATCGATGAAAAGTCCAATCGTTCCAATGGAAGAGCCCAGAAGAGCCAAGACCGAAGGAAGCATGCCAAGTTTGATCTAATGTCGAAGTCATGGTCACTGTTTCTTTTGATGACTTTGCGTAGTGCATCAGGAGTTTATGCCACATTATCATACGATCAATAAGGAGTATTACCTTGGAGTTATCCGCCTGCTTTCTGTTCACAAGATTGAAGAGACGAATCACTGAAAGCTCATGGACTGAAAAGTGCATCCCAGAACTTCTTCGAGGATTGGAAAAAACCCTGGCACAAGTGTATTATATTTGAGTGGATTCACTTTGAAGGGGAGAAAATACAAACAAATGAATAAACATTTTTGAAAAAAATTTAAATTCAGATTATTTTTTGAACAGACCTCGTATATATCTCACACACACCTTTCACCTAAGATCAGGGTATGTCCGAAGGTGATCTTTCAATGATGCTAACTAGGTTTGAAAAACGCACCTCAAGCGACACTGTCTTTTTGTTTTGTCGTGGAAAAGGAATTCAATGAAATCATCTCAAACCAAAGTTTTCAATTCTACTAGCGTGTTGGAGTGTACATGTACGTGATAGAAATTGCAAAACACGTCATGTTATCTTATCAGCTTTTGAGTCAGCAAAATATACAAACGAACATTATTTTCTACAGTTATATAAGTTGAGTGGGAAAGAGTGGTGAAACAGCAATGGATTTTGTGATCCCCGAAGAAATTCTGGAGATTTTGATCTGTCACTGTTGTCAGCGCTTTCTGTCAGCTCTTCCAGTGAAAGTCTACAGCAATAGAAATGTCAGATGCGGAAGATGTTCACAAAATAACGACGATGAAGGAGTGATATCCTTTTATGAACTACTAGCAGAAAGAAGTCTCTTCAAATGTGTCAACAGATTTGATGGCTGCAGAACACTACTGAGAAGCTTCCAAGTAGAAGAACATGAAGCAAAATGTGAATCGAGAACATATGTCTGCCCTATCTGTGAAAACTTTGAAGTTCCCACATTCATGATGCCAAGACACTTTGAACAGCAACATCAGTCTGTGATTCTGCGCAATCCCTATATTTCTGTGGACTTAAGAAGATCCTTCCTTGAGTACGAGAAGTTATTTTTCTACCGTTTTAAAGATGACCTATTCATGATATTGTTTAGGCTCAATCCAGCAGACAAGGTTATTTCTCTGAATACTTTTCACTTTGGCGAAAGAACAAGAGCTGCAGGAATCAGACAACGGTTCATTGTACATTTCACAGGGGCTGAAGTTACCGTGGAGACTGATGAAAAGTCTTGTGTTCCTTACAGTAAGGAGAGATTTCAAGATTCTGGTGAGTAAAAGAGTTCAAACTTGTAAAATATTGAAATGTTTTTTTTGTATCGAAAAGCTATCCACATAAATTAGTTGTTTCTTGATACTTCTTCGTGATTCCTCATTCTGACAGAATATGTTTGTAAAAATGAGATAATCAAAATTGTACCTTGATATTCACGTATTACTCACTGAAAAATGAAGACCTTGTATAACAGCTAGTTTTTTCACTTCTTCACGGGTTATAAATATCTGGGATGTCATTATACGTGATCTACTGAAAACAAATTCTCTTACTATACGACTGATGTTGTCATTGAAATTATCTTTTGTACTTCGGGGAATACCACTTCTCACTACTCGTACATATAATCAGATTCATCATTCAGATACTAATTAAACATCTGTAGTAACACTGTTTGAGTAATATCTACGTATACAGGCTGATTTCGAAGAGCGGATCGCTATTAGTTAACCTTCAAAGTTGAAAGGTCAGTAGAATTACAAAAAAGTTGCGTTTCTCAAAAAATCAGTCCAACTATGTGAGGAAATTAAAAAAAGCATCAGACATTTCCAAAACATTATGTTCACAGCTCTATTTTTCAAAATAAAGATAAAGCAGGAGATTTTTTTTAAATATTTATCAACAATTTCTATTCGAATTCGGACCTGTATTTTTTGCTGCGAAATATTGTGGTTATTTATGACCTGCATTCAGTTTGTATATCATACTTGGAGTATTATGAACTGTTTCGGTCCACGTGACCACCATCATGGTTCAACCAATGAAAGACCTAAAAATGAAATACGGACCTGACTTTTATTTTTTCAAACGTTTCTATCATTTCATTCAAAAACTTTTTATCTTGGGGTCAATCCAATTGAAAATTTTAAAACAAATGAATCTAAATATAATGAATGTTCAATATTTTTGTTATTACATTGTTTGGCAAGTTAAGTGCATTTATTTGTATCTGTTATGAATTTTGTTAACATATTTTGTATAATCACATCGCAAGCATTGCAGATTTTTGTATCAGTCCCGAATGAAAAAATCCAAGGAGTAAGGTCAGGTGATTGTGCGGGTTACCGAATCGCATCATTACTACCTATTCATATGTTTTTTTTTGAAAAAATTATCGCCTAATCATAAAGGTGTGTAGGTGCACCATCATGTTGGCATGATTAAAATTCCGTAAAATTTTCAGAGAATTTATTCCTATGAATTCTGTGACAAGCAATATAAATATCTATCCTCAACCAAAGTCTTCTGGAGAGGAGGAAAATAATTACTGAATTTTGGGGAGGGGTGATTTTTGGGGGTGATGATTTTTGGTGGTGGTGATTTACATTCAGAAATAGGTCCCTATATATAATACAAAACTCATTTAGAAATATTGAATATTGATGTTGAGGGGAAGGGAAATCCCCCTCGATAAATCCACCCTGTTATAAGAGAAATTTGATTAATTTCGCAATAATCAAGTAATATAATCTGGCAGAACACTAATGTAATCATCATGCAGTCATTGTTCTACATTTCATTTCATGAAAGAGAGGACACTGGCAGATCAAGATCTTCTGATGATGTGGTGCTACAGATTTATCCGGGTTTTCCTGCAGCTGAAAAAGCAAATGCCTCACTGGTATCAATGAAGTCGCCTTGGAGCGCAAATCGAATTTTGTTGTTTCATAATTTCCTGATTTGTATTATATTCTTCGCCAATATATTTGGAATCTTATTCAAGTTCAAACAGCTCCGTTCGTTGAACGTATTCTCATTGTCAAATATGCTATCCACATCTTGTGAAAGTCAGACAGTACTACTGATTAGTCAAAAGTCATTGGATCATGTTTTCAAGATAATGATAGATTAGGTTGTTTCAAAAGTTTTGTCAGTTCACTTTTGCTAACGTAACACAAGTGGACTCTTTCCGTCAGCATCAAAGTTAGGTGCTCGGGATTGGATGAGTCAACGAAGGTCGTTTTTGACTGGTCCTGATTGGCGAAGGTTCAACACGGTTGAGAAGTTATCGAAGTGCTTGTAAAAGTGGGAGTAGGTTGGCAATAGGTCTGGGGAGCATGGAGGGTGAGGCAGAACTCCGACACTCTATTCGTTTAATTTTCACTGCTGCTGACGCAACTTTTGATACATTTTTTCGATTTCCCCACGAAAAAACTCTATTGTGATAATTTGGCCGGTGGCAGAAATTTATACTGAATCACATAAGCTGCTGATCATCCAGTGATCACGATCTTTTTTGGTGTATTTTCGCCTTTGGAAAGTACCTGGATGGCTTATCGGTGTCCAACCACTATCCTGAACATCACCTGTTGTCCTAGAATATCCAGTTTTCAGCACAAGGGACGATCCTATTCAAATCAGGTTCGTTTTCGTTGCGCAAGAACAAAGAAGAACTGAAAATTAATGTAGATCGTTGAAATCGAGGGACACCCACTTTTAGACCTTTTCGATTCTTTCAATACGTCATGAACCTTCACCGACAGAAGCAAATGACATCAAAACAACCCAAAATAAAAAACACTTTATTGTGAGATTTCCACTGAACAGACACATAGTTACCTCTATTTTGTGGGATGTTGATGAAAAATACCTAAAATTTGTTTTCTTGGAAAGCAGTGAGTTTAATCGTTTCATTCATTAAACCTTGGTTGGACTTATGCTAGGTCAAATGCAATGCGCTTTTCTACTCTGCTATTCGCATGGTTCCGTTCAGCAAATAACTTTTATGAGTTCAGCAGAATGTGATCAAGTCAAATATTAAATTTTCGTTATTTTCATTAGTTCTTCAAAGTTATTGATTGGAGTTTTTTCAACAGGAACATCGAAAGGATTTGTTATCAAGTTTGCCAACTTGTCTGCAAAGCAATACGTCAATATAGAATTGAAACTCGACGTTGCTGAAATAGTTGGGATTCTCACTATTTCGACTTCAGACCAAGAAGAAACAAAACCTCCTGAGCAAATTCGGAGAAGTCTATCTTACATGAGAAGAGGTAAGCGAAGATTTCGAGGTACCTCACGAAGGCCAAATCCCCAATTATCATCGAATACACTGACTTCGACAACATCTACTAACACGGGCACTATCATAAAATTATCCAAATCAACAAATACTCTAGATTTATCCGATACCAACTCGAAAAAAAGTGATGAATTGGATCACTTTAGAAGATTTTCGGATATATTCTTTCAGAAAAAGCTCACTCTTCCGAGGAAAATTTATTTAGATGGCTATTTTCGGAAGCATTATTCAGAGTATTCCACCGATTTGGATTTCTATAATTTGATCAGGACAACATTATCTGGAAAAGTGGAAATAATTTTGCCATGTTACTTTTGCCATGAGTTGTGTTTTGATAAAGACACGTATGTTGAATCTGTTTTTCTGAGGCAAAATCGGAGTTACTTTTGGATATGTTTTTCTTGTTACCTTATTTTCAAAAGCTCAGAGGACTACAAGTTCACGTATTCGCAAGCCAGGCTAGTTTTGGAGTACGATGTTTACTCTTACATACTGTTTTATTGCTATTGGGGTTGCACCACGGCTTCTTACAACATAAGCCTTCACAAACACGAAATCTATTGTGTAAATCAGCCATCACAGTCGTGTCCAGTGAATCAATGCACTCATATGGTTAAATTGTTTGAAATAGAGAAACACTTCAGTGAGAAACATGCTGGAAATCAGTTCGTCAGTCTGCAGTCAACATTCATAACCAAGTTGAATCGAAATGATAAATACGAATTCCAGTGGTATGTTTGGACACCACCTTCATTCGTTATGGTGAAGTTTTCCTGGAATATGGGAAATTATTCCTGGTGTGTGACTATGGGGATATGCGAAGCTGACTCTAAAGTACAACCAATAGTTTATTTGTTTGACAATGACTGGCAGATTTTGAAAGTTCTGAAAACAAATGAAACTGCACAGGCGAAGCAGTATATCAGTGAAACAGAAAATGTAAGAATCAAATGTTTTGTCGAACCAAAATAATTTGTGTTGTTACTTTGGAATCAGAAAATGCAACAAAATAGTAATAATGATGGCTTCATGATCATCAATTACTCATGTTTTGATAAGTAGTGATACCAGTTTGGAAGGAGGTTTCAAGAAAACATCCGTTCACTTTTTTAACCTCACTGTCAGGAACTTGGTATTGATATTTGTTAATATAATATGTATCGATGAGAAAATTTTCAGTCTCTCAAAATCATTTACTCATATCTTTTGTCAACAAATTTAAATGAATTTGTATATTTCTATGAACTGATTTGATTGGTTTCCAACTAGTATCAAGTATTTTTATGAGTTTTGTATTTTTTTAGGTTTGTATTTATTCTTGAAAAGTGCATGTTTCAGTTGAAAAAAAGACTTCGTTTTGCAAGGTAGCATTATCAAACTAATTCCAATTGAGGAATTATTCATTGAGTATTAGCAGTCTCTTGAATATTTTTCAGATCATTCCACTCGAAAAAGAAATGAAGCCGTTATCATGAACTGAGTCAACAATTCAAATACGTGAAAAAATGGATCGATAAAACATCTGTTTAAAAATCTGTTTTTCCGTTAATCAGCTTCAAGAAAGATTTGTATTGAAAATTGTCGATAAGTGTAATGGGATAACTCTGATCACTCTTTCATATGTGGAAAAACCAGTATCGATGATGATGTTGGTAACTTGATTAGGCAAATGCGAGTTGAGAGACAGTATTTTTGTTATGGTGTGGTACAATGGACTCATTTTCCAAACTATACTCATAAAAAAGTCAGTTTCATTGCATAGACGTAGGTGGTCATCTAAGTAAGGACAATAACTTCAGTGTGTGGGGGGGGGGTGAGTTGCTGAAAGTTAATGTGATGCTTCCAAAAATTTACATATAAATCATCACTGAGATCGTTCCTAACGATACACCGTACAAAAAACCGGGTTCGGAAAATGGAAACACTTTTATAAAAGGTACTTTATGCAAAGGAGATAATCTAGTGTACAGCTTCTGTGAAATTCATCTTTTATTTCCAGAAAATGATTCATAAAGGTCATCAAAAAATCGAAATGTTTTTCATTTTTCGGTTTCGGTTCTTTTGTACGGTTTTTGATTTAGTTTGTCATTAGTACAGGGATGAAAAATTCATTCATTTCTGAGAGATATCACATCACTTCTCGTGAATTCAACAATATCCTTTACTCTTTTTCTTAACCAAGCAAATCAAATATCTTGAATCAACTTTTCATGAGACTATCAGGCGGAATTCGGAAAGTCAACGACTGAAGCAGACATAATTCAGGTCTTCAAAGTGGCAGTTTTTGCAACCCCTCATTCCATTTGATAATTTTGGGGTGATTGTCAATTTTGCTCAGAAGTAGCAGAGTAAACAAATCGGAGTCCCAATTCAATCAAATATTGATAGGGTCTTATTTTCTCATGAAATGTAGATACAGTTCCTGATAAAGACTTGTTATTGCCTTACATATTGATTTCATGATAGATCCAACATAATTTTATCGAATCCATACTCGTATATTTTGCCTTGTTATTTCAATATCTCTTTATATTGATTCTATATGATTCTATTAATAGCTGTGCTATAACTATTCATTATCATTATTCATCGCTTGAATGACCTGAGAGTATTCAGGTTATGCTACCCTGCAGCTGCGGCTTCGTTGAAAAGCTGGATTTTTATCCTCATGAGTTACAGTGGAGGGTAGAATAGATCCTCTCATTCAGTACTTTTCAACTGTCATTTTTATTACTAACAAATGTTTATCATTACTCTCTCATCTATATTATATTATAAATAATTATTATTTAGTTTTCATTTGGCCACTCTGTATGATGTGGCAAGCAATGGAAATTGGGTGACTAATTCATGTATCCACAACTACTATTATTTCCGTTTGAAGGTAGTTGATTTTTGGAATTTGTTCCTGACGTTTCACTGGAATAAGTGACTAGCTTCAAAGGTTTGAACACCCTGGGTTTTTCCATTTTTTTTCTCAAAAGACTCAGGATGTATAAACCTCTGAAGAAGCTAACCTCTCCCACTAGCGAACCGTCAAAAAAAAGTTCAAAAAATCTAAGGCCTTCAAACATCAATAATTGACGACTCATGGTTATATGGTTAGGAAATCGATGCTAAAGTCTAATCGTCCCAATGGAAGGGTTCAGAGGATCCAAGATCGAAAACTTGGCATAGTGCATCAGGAGTTCTTGCCACATGAGCATACATGATGATATTGGATTCTTTTCACAAGATTGCAGAGACCAATCGCTGAGAGCTCATGGGCATACTGAAAAGTGCATATCAGAACTTCTTCGAGGATTAGAGAAAACCCTAGCACAAGTGTATTTGAGGGGAACTTCTTTGAAGCGGACCAAATAGAAATTAACGAATAAACGTTTTTGGATAAAAACGAAAATTCACTTTATATATGTCACACACCACCTTTCACCTATGACCAGGAGTATCTGTAGAGTAGGGAGGGTGAGGGTAAGCCCACGCACTTAGGCCACATGTGACCCATTGTACATTCTTTTGTGGCGATTGAGATACCAGCCAGTTCTATTTTATGACCAGGATATAACTGAAGGTAATCTCCCAATGATGCTAACCTGGTTGGCAAAACGCACGTCAAGCGACAAAATTTTTTTATTCTATTGTGGAAAAGGAATTATTCAATAATAATAATAAAATCATCTCAAAGCAGAGTTTCCAATTCTACTAGTGTTTTTGAGTGTACTTGAACTGATTGATGAAAATCGCACAACACGTCATATTATCTTATCAGCTTCAGAGTCGGGAAGATATAGAAACAAATATTATTTCCTGCAGTTATACAAGTTGAGTGAGAAAGAGTGGTGACACAATAATGGATTTTGTGATTCCCGAAGAAATTCTGGAAATTTTGATCTGTCACTGTTGTCAGCGCTTTTTGTCCGCTCTTCCAGTGAAAGTCTACAGCAACAGAAATGTCAGATGCGGAAGATGTTCACAAAATAACGACGATGAAGGAGTGATTTCCTTTTACGGCCTACTAGCAGAAAAAAGCCTTTTCAAATGTGTCAACAGATTTGATGGTTGCAGAACACTTCTGAGAAACGTACAAGTAGAAGAACATGAAGCAAAGTGTGAATCGAGAATTTATGTCTGCCCTATCTGTGAAAGCTTTGAAGTTCCCACATTTATGATGCCAAAGCACTTTGAACAGCAACATCCGTCTGTAATACTGCGCAATCCCTATATTTCTGTGGACTTAAGAAGATCCTTCCTTGAGTACGAGAAGTTATTTTTCTATCGTTTCAAAGATGACCTATTCATGATATCGTTTCGGCTCAATCCAGCAGACGAGGTCATTTTTCTGAATACTTTCCACTTTGGCGAAAGAACAAGATCTGTGGGAATCAAACAACGGTTTATTGTACATTTCACAGGGGCTGAAATTACCGTGGAGACTAATGAAAAGTCTTGTGTTCCTTACAGTAAGGAGGGATTTCAAGATTCTGGTGAGTAAAAGAGTTCAAACTTGTGAAATATTTTTTTTGTATCGCAAAGCTATCCACGTGAATCAGTTGTTTCTTGATACTTCTTCTCAATTCCATATTCCATAAAATAATAGTGAGGGTTTCCGACAAATTATGTTTGTAAAAATGAAGTAATCAAAATTGTACCTTGATATTCACGTATTGCCTACTGAGAAATGAAGACCTTGTATAACAACTAGTTTTTTCACTTCTTCACTGATTATAAATTCATGGGACATCATTATACGCGATCTATTGAAAAAAAATCTCCTACTATACCACTGAGGTTGTCATTGAAATTATCTTCTGTACTTCGGGGAATACCACTTCTCTCTACTCGTACATATAATCAGATTCATCATTTAAATACTGATTAAACATCTATACAGGCTGATTCCGTAGAGCGGATCTCTATTAGTTAACCTCGGTTGAATTACAAAAAGTTGCGTTTCTCAAAAAATCAGTCAAACACGGTGAGGAAATTGAAAATAGCATCAGACGTTTCCAAGACATTATGTTCAGAGATCTATTTTTCAGAATAAAGATAAGCAGGAGATTTTTGTTAAATATTCATCAACAATTTCCATTAAGTGTCATGAAATTTTCGCAAAGATGTTTTGTTCAATAATGACCATCTTCAACTTTGTTTTCGAATGCGGACCTGTATTTGTCGCTGTGAAATATTGTGGTTATTTCTGACCTGCATTCATTTGTATATCACACTTGGAGTATTGTCAACCGTTTCGATCCACGATGACCATCATCAAGGTTTAACCAATGACAGACGTAAAAATGAAATACGGACCTGGATTCGACTTCTATTTTTTTAAAAGTTTCTATCATTTCATTCAAAAACTTTTCATCATTTGGGTCAATTCAAATAAAAGTTTTCATATAAGTCAACCAAAATAGCAAAAACAAATAGATCGAAATATAGTAACTGTTCAATGTTTTTGTCGCTACATTGTTTGGGGAGGAGGAACATCCCCCTCGATAAATGCGCCCTGTTATAAGAGAACTTTGATTAATTTCGCAAACAATAATCTCATTCAAGTCCAAACAGCTCCGTTAATGTGTTCGTTGAACGTATTCTCACTGAAGAATTTACTATCCACATCTTGTGAAAGTCAGACAGTACTACTGATAATGATAGATAGATAATGATTGATTAGGTTGTTTCAAAAGTGTTGTTAGTTCACTTTTGCCAACGTAACACGAGTGGACTGTTTCCGTCAGCATCAAAATTAGGTGCTCGGGATTCGATGAAGTCAACGAATGTCGTTTTTGACTGGTCCTGATTGGCGAAGGTTCAACACGGTTGGGAAGTTATCGAAGTACTTGTAAAAATGACACATTTTGTCGATTTCCTCACGAAAAAACTCTACTTTTTTTTCAACAGGAACATCGAAGGGATTTGTTATCAAGTTTGCCAACATATCTGCAAAGCAATACGTCAATATAGAATTGAAACTCGACGTTGTTGAAATAGTTGGGATTCTCACTATGTCGACTTCAGACCAAGAAGAAACAAAACCTCCTGAGCAAATTCCGAGGAGACTATCTTACATAAGAAGAGGTATGCCAAGATTTCGAGGTAGTTCACGGATGCCAAATCCCCAATTATCATCGAGTGCACTGACTTCGACTACATCTACTAACACGGACACCATCATAAAATTATCCAAATCAACAGATACTCTAGATTTATCCGATACTAGCTTGAAAAAAAGTGATGAATTGGATCACTTCAGAAGACTTTCAGATATTTGCTTTCAGAAAAAGCTCACTCTTCCGAGAAAAATTCATTTAGATGCTAACTTCAACAAGAATTATCCAACATTCTCAAGTGATTTGGATTTTTACATGCTGATCAAGAGTTCATCATCGAAAGAAGTGAATATAATTCTGCCCTGTCACATCTGTTCCGAGTTGAACTATGATGCAAACTCGTATCGCAAATCTGTTTTCCTGAGGAAGGATCAAAGTTACCTCTGGATATGTTCTCCATGTTACCGTCTTTCGAAGATCACAGACCAGTCCAAATTTTCTCATGCGTGTTCAGTTTTGGACCATGACGTTTATAATTGCGTGAAACATTTTTGTTCCTGGAGTTGTTCTACTCCTTTGTCCTATTCGGAAATCTTCAAACACGAAACTAATTGTGTTAATCAGCCAAAGCAAACGTGTCCTGTGAATCAATGTGATTTTGCAGGAAAGTTGTTCGAAATTGAAAAACACTTTAACGAAAATCATCGATCACCTCAGTTCATCAGTCTGCGATCGACTTTCATAACCAAGTTGAACCGCAATGAGAAACTAGAATTTGTGTGGTATGTTTGGACACCACCTTTTTTCGTTTTGGTTAAGTTTCAGTGGTATCATTTTCAATGGCTAGTGACCACACAAATGTCCGAGGCTCAGTCTGAAGTTCAACCGCAAGTGGTTTTGTTTGATAAGGACTGGAAATTTTTAAATACGATCAAACAGGGTGAAACTCGTCCATGCATTGATGAGGGGGAAAATGTGAGAATAAAGTGTTTTATAGAATGTAAATGAAATCCAGTTCGATATAAACTAGTTTTGCTTTCATATTCATATTCCTTATAAAATAGTACAAAAGTAACAACTCTGTGACCACTCTTGTAGTCCCTCCATGTACAACATGGAAGACTGAATGTTCGGAATATACTACTCTTAACAGAAATCAAAATAAGTCTGATGAATACATCGAGGAGACAAACTTGCGTATAACAAAATGAATATACCAAGAAAAACAAATGCCCAGTAATTAAATATTTCACATAAGGACACACTTGAAAACTGGCTATAAATCAAATCATCTAAAGGTTAATGGACTGACACCTATCAGAAAACAAATACTCCCCTGGCTTATACCACGAAAGGCGTTGGATTATATCCGACAGGTGTCAGCGCAGGATTTTTCACTGAAGTTATTCCTGTTGTTGTTGTTGGCGATACAACTGCCGCAATAATTTTCCACTGATTATATGTGAAGTTTTTTTCCCTTGTACGAGGAACTGGGCGAATTTCGGATATGCGGTTGGTTACCTCGTTCACAAGTAGATGGCGCGATGACAAATCTGCTGTTTGTTGTCCGCTTCAGCTTACTCTGAAGGAATGATATATCATTACTATATTAACGTGTTTATCAATACCCCGATTTATCCCGAAACACATAGTTTCCGTTTTTCTTGATTCAATGCTAATTTAAAATTCGAAAACCAATTTCGGAATATACTACTCTAACAGAAATCAAAATAAATCTGATTACAGGATGAGAGGTGAAAACGTATCACAAAATAAATATTTCATATATGGGCATACTTGAAAACTGGCTATAAATCAAATCATCTAAAGGTTAATGGACTGACACCTATAAGAAAACGAATACTCCCCTGGCTAATACCACGAAGGGCGTTGGATTATATCCGACAGGTGTCAGCGCAGGATTCTTCACTGAAGTAATTCCTGCATATGCTGTTGGCGATACAACTGCCGCCATAGATTTTCAATTATTGGAACATACTTGAAGACCGATTTCGGGCTATTTGGCCACTCGTCAGTGCAAAGTAGTGTCTATCATCAACATAAAGTTGATGATTTCGGATAATTGAAAATCGAATTCCTTCAGAGTATAATTCCTCGAACTAGGCTAAAGCGGACAACTAACAGCAGATTTGTTATGGCGTCATCAGCTTGTGAACAATTCGGAATTTGCTCAGGTCCTCGTGTAAGAAAAAACACTTGACATATTGTCGGTGGGCATACTTGAAGACTGGCTATAAATCAAATCACTGATTATATGTGAAGTTTTTTTTCCTTGTACGAGGTACTGGGCAAATTTTGGATATGCGGTTGGTTACCTCGTTCACAGGCAGATGGCGCGATGACAAATCTGCTGTTTGTTGTCCGCTACAGCTTAGTACAGCTACAGCTTAGTTTGAGGAATGATACTCTGAAGGAATGATATATCATAACTATATTAACGTGTTTATCAATACCCCGATTTGTCCCGAAACACATAGTTTCCGTTTTTCTTGATTCAATGCTAATTTAAAATTAAACCAATATTGGACTCGGCTAACTATTTCATATCCTTTCAATATAAGTTTTTATGGATTTGGTTCTGGAATAAATAGGTTACTATCATCTGCATAATTGATGTTTCATTTTCCTCAATGATAGAGCATAGATCATTGATATCATAGTATAAATACTAACGGTTCTAACACACTGCCTTGAGAAATTTCTCTAATTACCTCAAGGGGTTCTGACTGTATGTACTGGTTTGTTTTTGAGGATTGCATTCGTCCACACATAGATCAGTTAATCCAATTTGGTTATGTGCCATGAACACCATAACTATGTAATTTTACGAAAAATAATAATGGTGGAATGATGGTGGGATGATGACCTCTCTACTCTCGAATCTTAAAATCATACCGGCTTGCCGCACTAGGGCAGAAATCTTAGCCGCACAGGTGCAGAAGGCTGTCATTCTTGGCTCACTGCCCTTGCTTAGGGCTTATTATTTTGGGACCCAATGATCACTTACCCCACGGTGTGAGGAGTGGTCATAGGTTGATAATGCTGGCGCGCCATCCCGAATCTATCGGGGCTTCGGGGGATAGGGCCTGACCAGCGCATACTACGATGAAAAAATAATAACAATGTTCTATATTTGGTGAAATAGGTTATAACAATCAGAAGGCGTTCAAATCTTTAGTGCAGAACACTACAGGTTTGTTCTACCACTCAACCTCCGCAT
Organism: Leptinotarsa decemlineata; assembly: GCF_000500325.1. Taxonomy (NCBI): domain Eukaryota; kingdom Metazoa; phylum Arthropoda; class Insecta; order Coleoptera; family Chrysomelidae; genus Leptinotarsa; species Leptinotarsa decemlineata. The sequence continues at coordinate 79,727 of NW_019290841.1, read as the reverse complement.
CCAGCTACAAGAACTGGCAACAAAAATATGACAAATACACAAAAAGAAAAAAGGAATACATTATGAACCTGATATCGAATGACAACAAAAAATATATACTTATGGATGAATTATTCAGTAGTCAAGTTTGATCAAGTCGATACGATCAAAAGCCCTTGATGAATCCAGGAATATTCCACATCAGACATTACCAGCATCAAGGTTGTTGAAAATGTTATTTAGCATATCAAAGAAAGCTATCTTGGTACTCCTTCCTGGGAAGAAGTCATGTTGATTTTTGCTGCAAAAAAATCAAATAACTGTTGGTGAACAATTGATTCGAAAAACTTCCAAAATGCATTTAGGAGACTGATTGTTTTCGAAACAGTCAGGATCGCCTTTTTTTTAATGGTTTTATAATAGACTTAGTTACATAAGTTAATTAGTAGAAAGCTGTGCAATAATAGGGGAAAAATTTATTATATGGGTAACTGGTTTGCATATGTTTTCAAAGTAATCGTTTAATAAGTTACTAGATATTTCATGAAAGTCCTTACTCTTTTTCTTCTTCATATTTTTCATAATCTCACAGGTTTTTTTTTTCAGTTACTGTTAAGAAAGCGAAGTTATTCATATTATGGCGAATATTATGAGTGCATATATATGGTACCTGAATTTGAAGCTTTTTCAAAATCAATTCATCTGCTAATCTATGAAAGTAGTCTGAATATTAGTTTTGGACTCATTGCTGGTTAGTTTGTTCATTTTCTTCATTTTCACTTTGGACACTACCTCGAATATTGCGATTGCTTTATATAATTGTTGTTCGATCATTCGATCACCATTCTCATGTTTTTCTTCATTACTCTTGCATATCATAATTTTACCACACTTTGGAAATAAGTCAAGTTTTTTTTCCTTCAGTGTTCCTACTGCTACCTGCTGTATTTCTTCTGTCAGCAGCGCTTTCATTTCGGTTATTTCATTACGTATTTTGCCTCCTCCACTGCCACTATTGCCTATACTGAGGAGTACTTAGGCTTATCCTTTAGGTACAAAGCATTTGTGGTTCGACCAAGCACCACTGATGAGACCTATGATAGATTTTTCTCATAGTAACCACGTTTCAAGCTGGTGATGCACTCAATCTATGGAAGATCCAACCTCTAATGATGCAACATCTGAAAAGCTGATTGTGAGAATGTTCTGCCTTTTAACAGTCTCACAAATCGAAGATTCTGAAAAATTGATCTCTTAGTACACGTCTTGATGAGTTTATGGTAGCCCGTGATTTCCGTTTCTGTGTGAGACCAGTTGAATAACACCTGCGACTTCTTTTTTCTATCAGGCTATTTGTATGCAATATCATGTCAGACAGTAATCTATGACACGATATGAAAACTAATCGGATTTCCATCATGGAGTGGCTAACGACACGAACCACCCTAATTACTGTTGGTTTTGTTGGAAGTACGTGAACGTACATCATTCCAAATAGCCGATGTAATCATCTAGGAAAGTTAATTACCGTAAAACTTCATAGATACCCGAGCGATTCTAAAGGGTTTTATTGACAGTCTTTCGCAAGTTTGAGAATGGGCGAAAGTTGAAAAGAATGGAATGAAAGGAATACGAATAATGCATCGGACATTTATTTCAAATTTTTGTTCGTTTTATTCATTCACTCCTGTTGTCAGTTATATTTCTGAGATAGTAATAATTTTTTATAGGGTCTAAATTGGAATATCATTCTACAGAAATGATAATAATGATAAAAATAATAATCACAATAATAAATTCGTGTTATGAGTTGTTTACGAGCATCTGATACCCACGAATACTCACCGCAGTTGACTGAGTGTTCAGACGGATATATGAGCAGAGAGGGTCAAAGAGAGAAGCCGCTGGATTTAAGAGAACCTGCATACCGATAGATGTATAACGCAGGACGTGATACAGTATAAACGTAACCCCTCGGAGGCCTAGATCGATTACCGCAGGTCATTCACTACAACATCAAATGAGGTCATCTCGCATTTGCTCAGACCTCTGCGGTACCCGACACAATAGCAGCAACTGATACCACTTTGGCAGTCAGGCTAGAGTACAAACATAGTGGGGTCGCGATTTCCTTAGTCCCCTTCTCTTCTGCATATCACTATTGCTATTATCCGATGCGGTCATAAATACTCACGGGCATAACTGTGGCACCTCCGGAAACCGGAGGCAAGAGGTCAACCATTTGTTTTATATGGTCAACCATTGGTTCATGGTTGATTTTAAACTTTATGCCTACGGAGAAAAATATCTCCGTCAGTTCTCGAGGGTGGTGGAAGTGAACATGTATGCTATCGGTATGAAATTCAGAATAGACAAATGTGCAGTGATCCATCTTCAAATGAGGAGGACGTGAGGACAACGAAGAGGATGTGCAGCTCATCTGGATGCCGGAGAGACGTATACTCATCTCGGAGTGGAACAACGACACTCACAAGAGGTAACAGCAATGAAGAACTCTCTCCGTGGCACAAACTCTGACAGATCTGGTCATAGGAACTGTCGGAGATGAACGAATAATCTTGTCGTGCCGATATTACTCTACTCTACTCGTTTGAAGTAGTGAAGTGGACTCGGAAGGAGCTGTATTAACTCGATGTGAAGACTCAAAAATTGATGGCACCTCTATAGAAATTTGCATCCCAAATCGTTTCACTTCCCCCAACAACATGATGGATATGCACTTTTGAGTTTGGAGTGTCTACGTAACAGAATGGTACTGGATGGAGCCCGTGAAGTCGTCAAGAGTACGGATTTCCTTCTCTGCATGATTCGCGACCATGAGAGCGAAATAATTGAAGCATTTCTTTTTAGGGAAGCTGTCCGAGTAGCTATCGAGCTTGCTTTATTTTTCTACACTCAATGAGGTGATCACAACTCTATCATCGAGTTGGAATCCGTTCTGCAGAAGGCCTATATAAAAGCCGGGAATATCACTTCACTCCTGCGACAACACAAGGAGTAGCCAATGTATGAGGTTTTCTTCAACAACATTGACGGTTTGGCTCATCAAATCGCCTGCCGTTTGCTTTTCCCAGGTCTAGTGGGCTAAAGTCGAAAACTTAGGGGTTCATCATGGTCATCATTCCATAATTGAAACGGACTTTATGCATTGGCTTATCTTCCCGTTGTTTTCTTCCCAAAGGATAAGCTCTGTCCCTGAAACTACACAGTCGGAACCATTGATTCCGAGAATCATATGACCTAAACAGACGCATCAACATTCAACCTGTCTCTAACTCCATGAAGTTGGAACAATTTCCTATTTAAACGCAATGACGAAACGTTTCAAGCAAGTCATTTCTTTTTATCGCACCATGTGAACCCGTGGTTTTCAGTGAATTGTTTTTTGGTGAATTTCCTCCTATATTATTACTTCGGATATTTCACTGATCACCACATGTTCATACTGCTTGAAATCACTCTCTGTAAGGTCAGATTGTCAATCTTCATCTCCCACTAGTTTTGACTTCCAAAGTCCATTTGTGTGAGGGCGACAGCTACTTGATGGAAAAATCAATTTTAACCCGTTCAACAACCTTTGTGAACGGTTCAGCATTCTGAAGCACTCGGTATGATCCTAATATTATGTATGTCATGAGAAATGTCAACCGATATTCAGTTGTCTCCAATTAGAAACACCCTGTTTTTCTCCCATGAATTCCGTACGCTAACGACACACGAGGTACGAAGTAGTGGATGAGGCGCAGAAAGGTTGAAACAAAACACTAAAGAGAGAAAAGTTGGTGTAAGTGACGACCGCAGTGTTAATGGCATCCTAGGTTAAATAACGATACTGCTCTCAGAGGGATTAGCGACCAAATACGGGATAATACTGGGCACTCAACGCTCTACGAAAATTAAAGGTTTTCACATTATATCTGGAAGAGTGGGAAATAACCGCTTTCACTTGTACCAGGTGAGAAGAAGTGTACTCATTGGCGGTTATATTCTTTTGGGGATGTGTTTGATTGAGACACAACTGAGATTTAGACTAAATCGTCCGAAGATCTCTCAATATGTTGTGTTTAGATTGAAAAAAAAATTGATAGTAATCTTTTTTTGCATAACATTGGGATAGTTAATCAATCTTTCCCCAAATAATATGATAGTATATATCATCTCGTGACTGATTAATATACACTGCCGGGAATAAAATTAGGGTTACCCCATGAGTTGCAGTTATCTTGGAAAAAATTGTTTTTTTTTGTCATATTTGAAGTACCATACCGTACTAATGAACTGATTCAGAAACGTAGTTGTTGTTCTTTCTATGAAAAGCGTTTGAGAAAAAACCAACCCCCCTACTGGATCCTTAAAAGCCACTATTAGTATACTTTTTTTCATAGTTTCATCTGTCAATTGCCCTTTGTTTGTGTACAGGGCCGTCGCCATGGGAAAGGATGGGGGGAGCCTCCTGTCCCTGCTTTTTCGACTTGGGAAAAAGTTGGGAAATTTTGGGCCGTGAAGATAGAAAAAAATAATAGTCAAAAAATTGAAAAAAAAAAATGAAAAAATAGAAATGAGAGAAAAGAAAGGGAGAGGTGATAAGTAAAGGAAAAGAACCAGGAGAAGGTTGAGATTTCCCAACATGCATAACTTGGAGATCCCATACTTCTGAAATTTTGAGTTGTTTGAGTTGTTTTGACCCCTAACGGGCATATAAGCATTCAGCCAATCTTTGGATAGTTAAGTAAGAAAATGAATATATTATAGTGATAACTAATTCCTTGGCTTCCATTTTTTCGAAAGTTGGGAAATTTTGCTGGTGAGGTTGGGAAAATTTGGATTTCCTCCCCCCCCTTGTTTTTCTTTTCGCTACGGCCCTGTTTGTGTACCGTTGTCGAAGTTGCTGTATCGAAATTAATATAAATTCTGTTGTTGCAGCAAAAATTGTAATGAGTTTGGTAAATGGCCGCGATCAGCGCCAAAGTGAAAGAATCAAGTGTGCAAGAAGTATGGCGGCGGTACTACGAAACTGGTCTGCTAACTCGAATACTTGGTTTAGGGCTAGACAGAACTACACCAGTTAGGAATGATATTTTTTTTTTGTATCTAATGATTTGAGAAACCGAACAGTTATGGCAGTTTTCCTTGCAAGTCATCTGCAAGAAGTCAAAAATATGAACATAGGTGAGTGAAGGAGGCGACTCCGTGCTGCTGGATAATATTTCCGAACTAGAGCTACTGGACCACAGCTTTCCCACGAAGAGCAGATTGCAAGATTTGATTTTTCACTTGGCTTGAACGGTAGCGGATTGATTGTATTGTTTTCCGATGAAACGCAAATTTGACTTACGGGTTCAGATAGACGTGCACGCAAGTGGAGACGACCAAGTGAAAAATTTGTTTGGCGATTCGTTTGGCCTGCACCAATGTTGTTGTTGCAAATAGGTATCGTTTTCTGGGTAGATCAATTCAGTCCTTGTTGCATACAGCTTCAGCTTTTGGGAAGATTCAGGAAAATAGGTATACATAATATCATTGTACTGAGAAATTTAGATGCACGTTTCCTGGACGTGATAGACATCACATTTCGTTGTATGTCACTTTGGTTCTCTGATTGCGAATCGCAGCTGAGGAAAGTATACATTCGAATGTTTCTACAAACAATATCTGCTAGAAATCGCTGCATTCCGCTGCATTCCGTGTCCATTAATTAATTTCACCAGCATTTCTGCCAACCTTACAAATCCAGAACGTCTACCCAGAACAAGAAGCAGCAAGGGGGGAACATTCCGCCCATCACGATCCCCAACCACATCTCGCAAAAGGATATTAAATTACCGCGCACGATGCGAATATGGTGTCTGATTCAGTGAAAGACGCAGTTCGTATGAAAAGAGCAAGTTTTCCGGATAGGTGGAAATGCAGGTTGTCGGGTTTATTCACATCTTTTAATTAGTGAGTGGATGCGACTTTCCACTATGAGTTATTTCATATTTCAGTAATCTTAATGTCAGCACGTTCGCTTGTTACGGAAAGATATTGATGATTGCGAATCATAGAATGTTGATGAGTTTCGAAGCGTCTCGTTGAACATTGTATCTTTCAAATATCGGTTATCAAAAAAGTCGGAAAATGGATAAAAAATATTCTGAATAATTACGTTCATAATGGGTTGACCACACAAACACTCCTTAAAAAATGTATGTACAATTGTGACTTGAAGACGTTTGTTTTTGACATGTTTGTTAAAATTTTGAGGATCATAAATTTGTTTCATTTCGGATCATTTTTGAAATACGAACTGGCCATTTTTCAGATGATCTCATGATGCTATCTCAGAAACCTAAAAGTTTGGTTGAATTGAGCATACGTTATCTATTTTGGGGGAATCACAGTAATTTTTTTACAGGTCGAGAATATCAGTGATTTTTTTGGAAATATTCGAGAAAAACTAGAATTGTCGAACTTGATTTTTTGGGTATACCGCCTTCATTTCGAATGTCATTAAAGAAAGGCAGAGGGAGTTTCATGTATTACAATGGATTTGTTGTATTTGAAACTATTAAGTTGATAGTGAAATCTAATGCAAATTGCATTGCAGATTATAACAAATATAAAACAGTATTGAAAGTTTCTCTGCATTTCTTATATCATTCCAAATTGAGGNACATTTTCTTTATATATTTCAATATACCTAAGTTTTGGTTGGGTACATGCCTTTTCCATTCTCTAAAAAAAGGTTCAGTTCGTTTAACGTTCGTTTTATAATAGGTGGTTTATAGGTTCAAAGCGTAGTGGATTTCATTTTTCAGATGAAGGAAGTGTATAACTTTAATGAAAGAAATAGAAAACTAAATTTTTTTCCCATCAAATATAATGGGAAGTAATGAAGTAGGTGAATGACAGAAGTGTGTGTTGATACAATGTCTTCATGTTGAAGCGTCATATTAACGATGTTGATATGACGTTTTTTACTTACTCAAAATTTGAATCATTCTGTATGTACTTTCAAAGACGCAAATATATGGAGTTATGTTGTGTTTATACAGTGCATTTCTTTAATGTTCCCCTCTTTTATTTTCTGAACGGGCCAACTCAAAAATTGAAATTTGAGATAATGAAATTGATGCATGATTACTTTATTTTGAAGTGAATTGACAGATGGAACTCTCGAAATGGCGACTGGGCACCTTCTGGAAAAAAAATTAGATGGAAAGGGGGGCCTTGTAACACATTATTTTGAAGCTCCTGACGAATACTTCACAACCCTAGAATATGAACTCAATATCTTCACCTACTACAAAATGGCGGAACATTTAATACTTTCCTGAAGACAAAACATTAATATCGATATCTCTGGAAATATTCCTTTTTATCTGCCATATGGCAATTCTAACAACCCGATAAGGTTTGTTAAGTTATTTTTTGTTTATTAAAGCGACAAAAAATATCAGCACGACAGTGAACATCATTGTTCAGTTACAGTATTCTCATTTAGTTTTCGGTTTTACTAGTAGAAAGGTACCACGTCAACAATCTCTAAAATGGTCAATTCTCGTCCATTGGAAAAAAAGATGAAAGCGATTTTTATTTTCGGTGCGACGCGTAACTTTCATGAGACCAAAAAGGATTTTCAATTAACGTTTTCCGAATCATCCTATCTGTAGAAACTCGTATCCAAATTCACAACTACCAGTAGTGTACATAACAAAAAGTGCAAGTGCAAGTGCAAGTGCAAAGGACAGCAAGTGCAAATAATTGGTGAGATGGTAGTAAATCCTGAACAGTCTACTTTTTCACTACTACTGTGTGGATAAGATGACCCTTATCGATGAACAGAATTCTGAGAAATAATGACGGTAACCTTTGCACGGCACCCTACCTATGTCTACAATATTTGTTTCAGTGACGAATGTACATTTTTTTCAAACGCCAATGTTCACCGACAAAATTGTCGTTATTGGAGTGACACCAACCCTCACGTTTTCCGGGAAACAGATACCCAATAGCTAGAAAAAATTAACGTTTGGGCAGGAATATTGGGAAATTATATTTTAGAACCTCTATTCATTGATCAAAACAGGGGAACTGTATTTGAATATGCTGGAAACTACTGTTGACCCTCTCATCACTGAAATCGCCGAAGCGATTCCTAATGAACTCGACATGTATATTGTATTCCAACGAGATGAACCACCACCAAATTACTCCAGACAAGTAAGAAACTATTTGGATACTACTTTTCACTGTCAGTGGAATACGCAACTCGCATGAAAAGATTAAGTTTTCCAGGTAGGTGGAAATGCATGTTGTCGTGTTCATTCACATCTTTTAATTAGTGGGTAAAGACGCGACTTTCCACTGCGAGTTATTTAATATTTCAGAAATCTTAATGTCAGCACGTTCGCTCGTTACGGGAAGATATTAATCATTTCGAATCGTAGTTAGAATGTTGATGAGCTCGGAAGCGTGGTTTAATTTCTATCCGCACTGAAGCTGCAGGAATATATCTCGTCTAGAATTACAACGGTTTACAATATATTCCGGCAGAGGCAAAAGGTGTCGTGTGACTCGTACGGAGAAACGTACAACGCGTAATTATGTGGATGTGGCTTTATCACACCACACATACTTCCACGGCAAGTGGTTTCGTTAATTTATTTCAAGTGGTCGACGGATTGAGCTTGACAAATGAATCAACAATGATAGCTATCATTTATTCTCTGAACTAAAATATGAAAAGAAAAGATCTCAGTGAACGTTTGTTTGGAAGTGGTTGACAATGTTTCATTGTGAATTTCACTAGTTCAGACTTCCATTGTCTAATGTAATTCTTCTTATCCTTTCCAACAATCCTCTGATATAGGGAAGGGCAAGCATTGACTGTGACGACCTCCCTTCTTTGTGAGGCGCTTGCTGCCTCCTAGCCAAAGTCTGTTCCACCATCAATTTAGAGTACCCATTTCGCCGAAGATCTTTTTTTTGAGGATGCCTAGTTCCTTCTCGAGACCTTCCTTCGTAATATAGAGCCCGAAAACACGATCCACTAGAGTCTTGATGATTTCTCTTCCGGTAGATTGATGGTGATTGAAATCGTGTCTGTATTTATAGAGTAGGGAGGGGGAATGTAGACCCACAGCACTTAGGCCACATATGATCGATCCATTGTACGTCCTCTCGAGGAGTTGTCCTCTTAGGTCATCGTCTATCCTGGTTTTTCCAGGAAGGTGGACAGGTCACTAGGAGATATCTCCTTCATATTGGCAGGTGTAGGCCAAGACTCGCCGAACACACACTCAAGGCAATCTTGAGGCCTCTCACGATGGCATACGCGAAGGTTTTGGAAGGTGCAGCGACATTACTGTCGTTGCGCGGCTTCTTCAACGTTCTTAGGGTTTCCTCCGTGGAGTTGCACAAATGAGGGAGCTTTCCTGCAGAAGCAGCCGATTCCTTGCCTTTGTACAAGGTGATCTGCTATGTCCAGCCTCATTCCAAGCGGTTGATTGGGGTGGACATTTCTGTTCATCTCCAGCTACCGCCTCAGATTGAGGTGAGCACTTTTGTCCAGCCTCGGGATTCTTTTTTGTTTTTGATATTCCTGTTTTGTGTTTGTTTCATTCATGTGTGTTCCTACGAGTAGCAAGGGAAGAGTTGGTCACCTCTGGCAGAGCCCCACCAGGGGTAGGCTGATTACAATGAGGTTTCGCCCAGTTCCCCAAGGGGATCGTTCGTGACCGCATATCACCCTGCGGCCATTCAGCTGTCGGTACGACACCTTACACCTCAGCTTGGATAGGCTGGTCCACGGTAGCATGCTTCGCAAAGGCTCATGGAAGTTGTAGCTCCCCTCACCCTATTTATTTCTGCCACTGACCAGGAGTCCTTGGCAGTTTCCCTATTCGCCAGACGGGGATGCGCCCGATAGGTAGCCCAACCCACGGGGATTGGAATCGTGATTCAGATACTGTCCCGTGTGAGTGGCTTTTTGGTTTACAGATTTTTTTCACTTAGTGTTGGTCCTCTTGACTGAATCGTATGAAATTGGCAATTCGTTGTGGCTTCAGAAAGGTGTCTAGTTCTGCATTCCCATGATTCCATACAATGAAGGTGACGCTAACGTATCTCAACCAGACTCGGGGCCCCTTCAACGGCCAGAGTTTTTGGCCACTCCATATATGTGTTGGTTATAATTGATGGAAGTGGCAACATTGAGTGGTCCCAAGCTGAGATCATACACAGAGAGGAACATTGGTTTAGGAGAAAATTCAAGGAAGTCGCATACATGTTTTCCAACAATGTATTCAGCCAAGCTAGCGTAGAGATACGCAACGTATGGAAACCCATCATCAAGCGAAAAATGGCCAACTCCCGCCAAACGGTCATCTCTCACTAAACCAGTGAAGCGAAAAATGGAAAGCGGTGATAAGTGAAAGTGCTCGAACGACCCATAAATAGTCATCTCTCGAAAGAATCAGTCCAGTCATCACCCGAGGATGATTGTAGATACCAACAATCGAAACGTCGTGAACTAACGTGGCTTGCAATCTCTTAACTTTTTAATTTTATTTTATTTAGTTTTTGTTCAATTTTATTTGTATTTTATTTCACTGTGATTCAATTTCAGGTTTTTGCTTGATATAATTTTTATTTTCAGCCATTAATTTTTTAATTCTTCTCTTCTAGGTGTCTCAGGGATTTCAAATCATTTTATATATTAGACAATGGAAGTCCGAATCAGCGTAATTTACTACCTCCTAATAAAAACGTATAATGAAATCATAATTATGCCGTACATTATTTTCAACACTGAAATCAGACGTTTCTAGATGTATAGGAAGGAAATATTCTCGGAATACACTGAAAATAAAAGTGGAAAAATATTCGCATAGAACAATCATTCGGTAATATGGAAATATAAACTACTATAGCTCAATGGCTTAGGGTTAACCTGGAGACATTTTTCAATGATGGAACTCCCAAAAATTATGGGTTATGTTTTCATAAATTAAATACTTTTTTTGTCAAGAATCTCATCTTACCTGCTCAGCTGTGAAGGCGCTAGAAAATAATTGATTGGAAGGAATTGTTATTATATTCTTTTAGTCCAAATGAAGCCTACTTTATCTTTTTATCTGTCCTATCTATCCCATATGGATATTACTGGAGTGAAGATGAACACTTGGTGATCGAAACACGTGTCGAGGTTTCTTTTCAAACTATACCTATTCATTTTATCTAAACTTTGGGATCAATAAGCCGTATATTGTTTAGAATAATGACCATTGATATTTTCCGATTCCGGAGAGGAAGCCTGAAAATCAGCTACATAGCACAAGGCAGCAGGCGCGCAAAGGAGGGTTACAAATAAGGCGGCAGGCGCGCGTCTTAATAATTTTTTTTCAAATGAAGAAATACATGTAAAGTGAGTTCGAATTATATCAAGGAGGTTATATACAGCGCTATCTGCCCGCGAATAGATCAAGCAATAATGTCGATAATTCTGTCAAAGCTTGATAGTTACAAACAAACATACATGCATACATACATACATATAGGTGAAGCTTATAAAAGTGTGTTATTGAAAACTCCAGAAATATTCATTACTTCACCAAAGATCCCAAACAGTACATCACAAGTATCCCATACGAAATCAGCGTGAGTCCCCCGTAGTCGAGAAATTGTGGAACCATTGATACGACTGCAATGATTCGTCCACTAACAGAAAGCCACACATTATAAATGAATAAACGAATACCTATTTCATATAACACGCATAACATCTTCAACAATAATGATGGGTTGATGATAGTTGAAATAAAAAAAAACATCAGAATGGAACGATACAAACTTATGAAAACTGATTATCTCAAAACGCTCGTCCCCATAAACTGTAAATTATCGAGAAAATTAACGGCCTCAGTACTCTCCCTATAACCATCGCGGAAGCGATTCCTGCAACAAGCAACAGATTTATCCGGGCTCATAGCCCGCTCGGCTTCGAATTTATTCCAGAAACGTCGATAGCTTAAGCGGCAAATATTTCTGGGAATAGATACGGCACGTAGACTTTTCACCGTGGAAATGTCTCGACGCCGTTTTTGAAGTTTCAATTTGGCTTTCATGGGATTTTTACGGATTTCTGTCGAATTAATATCGGTTTGTACCAATATAGATAAGAGCAACGAATTGATTTGCATTTTTTCTCGACGGTTTACGTATCGGGATTATCGACGATTCCGGGGAATTCGAAGAGGGGCAGAAATAGAAAAAAATTATTTATTTTATCAATCGAAACGTTTATAAAGTAACAAAAACTCGGTCAGACTTCGCGATATGACCTTCATACTTCCAGTCAACGCATATATCATTGAAGATGTATGCCGCAGTAGCGGACGAAGCGGCATTCGATCATAACCTACCAACCCGGATTTTGTCACCTCTAATCGTGACTCCGGTCATGTAAGCCTGAGTTCGATTTGCCGTTTTCCAAGAAGACAATTGAATGGACAGTGTAATTCACCTTGAGGTTTTTTCAAATGGAACATCCAATTAGCCTGTGTTACCTCTTAGAACTGATTCGAAAAAATTAACACCAATCCATTCCAGTTGATGCAGGGTGAGCAGAAATGTTGATAATAATAATTTTCATTTGATGATTAAAATGAAGATATATTCAATAATCTCTGAATGCATCATACAAATTCGAATACAAGGAGGAGTACATATGTTCTGAAGTCAGATGGCAGATGGCAGAGTTTGGTTTTGACGGTAAGACAAAATAAAGACTGCATAGATGAAGAATTCTAATTTTGGTGATCAGAACTCATATCACGACAGCAAGATGAATATCACTTCTTAAAAGTCACGTAGAATTGCGTGTCACCTGCATGAGGATAAACTGAAAAATAGGGTATATATTTTCGCAATTGCAAGGTGTACGGTGTACGGTGATCCTAGGATCGATCCCTGAGACATACCTCTTTTTATAATCGCAGGATGAGGCAGGATCTTCTTCAAAATCACATACTGAAATATTTTGAACATATATTGCTTGATTACTCGTGTTACAGCATCTCAAAACTTTATTTAATATGAAATAGTCAGCAGAAGTTGGTGACTAATTTTATCGAAGGCCTCAGACTAATTAACCAACTCAAGAGTACATTGTTCATCATTATCTAGGGCAGGAAATTTGTCGTTTCTCACTTTCAACAAAGCTGTATTAAGATGAATCCTTCACGAAAATCAGAGTGATGTTCTTCTTTAAAACTTTCATTTTCCCATTTTGACCAGTCTATAAGGGAAGAATTTTCTCGTTGTCCCACAGATAGGGGTCGGACAGCCAAATACACACAGACAGGCTATTCCTGAATACTTTATATTACCTCTAACAGAACCTAGACAGTAGGTTCTGGTAAATGCCCGCCGAAAAGCAACTACTTTCTCGGCTATCACCGCACTGGACATTGACTTACATCCGACACACATTTATGAAGATACCTCACAGCCCCATCTAGTTCACGAGATGGGTACTACTGTGTGGGTAGTTTTGGAGGGATGAATATTTTTTCTTCAGAAAATCCGTTGTTCTATTTACAAAAGTTAAATATATGCTCGAGATGTGGTAGAATTAACGGAGAGTAGTATGAAATCATCGTGCATTCGATTTTATGGCTAGAAACTTCTCGAGTATTGGTATTTTTTTAGTAGACGTGAATGTGAATTCACCTCTTTCAAGAGTTTTTAAAGGGGAAGAGCTCTGAAGTTTCCTTATTAGGCACTTATTGACCTTTGGAAGTTAACTCACCGAAATAATCTTTGAGATTTCATTACAGTTTCCAACATTTGCAAGAATATCTACAGACTTTTTAAAGACAGTTATTCAGTACCTTCCACATATTATGGTTGTTGTTTTGTTGTAATTGCGGAAAGACATTTTTCTAATTTATTTGAACGTAATGCAAAGTGGAAATGAAATTACACGTCATAATTTGTTATCATTACTCGTATAAAAAAAATCCAACCTCTGCTACTGATAGATATACACACAGGACTACTAGTACAGCATATATTATTCTAAGATACATTCGACCATTTTGATATTTTGATTTTCTTCTTTTTCATCATCATTCAGAAAGCGGAATGCTGCATGAAAAAAATATATTGACTTGGCTGAATAGATTATCCACTGAAGATTCTTTCAGATACAAACGGGAAGAACTAAATCATACAAAACAACTACGTTCAAATATATAATTTACTTTTTTCTTCGCTTCGAGAGTTTTTTATTCTCTATATGAAAGAAAATGGAAAGGAACCTCTTTGACTTCGTAGAGAGTTAGCCAAAATTTGGACAACGTCTAGCGGTCAATTGCGAACCGTTTGAATATTTACTGTGAATTTTCTTTCGTTCGTTTCAGGTATTGAATTCAGTTGCTGCATAACGACGTTATTACATTTGATAATTGAAAATTGTAGTCATCAATAACTTCTCAATTGAAGTGGCAAACATGATAGCCCTGTTCCCTGTGCGAACTTGATACTTTTTGGAAGGAGTTCAGAAAAATGACTCTGGAAATTGAAAAAGAAATAGAGGCCTATCTCGAGACTTTCAAAGAATATTGCTCATTCAGTGTGTACCCCTTCTCTCTACTGTTCTGAACAAATGCTCTTCTTTCAGTATTTAGAATGATAAACATTGGAAGGGGCTCTTTGGTAATTTTGTTATTACTGAAATTCAGCCTGGTTGAATCTTCGATAATAGCTAACACTTCTAGACCAAAAAATGTTATAATTTAGAGTCCTGTTAGAGGAAGTGAATGTATGACAAGACACGTGTCGCGGTTTCTGTAAACCTTTATAGTGAAAATCACACCACAATAAAATACTAGTAAGATTCTTGATTACTTTGGCAACTAACAGCTTTATCTCCATGTTCGATAAAAGATATATTTATTTAGTTTATAACTATTCATTATACCACATCACCATTTTTTCATCTCTCCCTCAACTAACGAAGATATCGAAAACAGCTGGAGTTTTTTCCCAACAACACACCGTTATTCCAACACCTCGACACGTGTTTCGATCACCAAGATGAAGAGTTTGATCTTTCTCTTGAAGATAATCATTTGGTGATCGAAACATGTGTCGAGGTGTTAAAATAACGATTTGGTGTTGGAAAAAAACTCCAGTAATATTCATTACTACACCAAAAGTTTCAAACAGTGCATCACAAGTAACGAAGATATTGGTTTTAAGAAAGTTTTGAGTGGTTCATTCTACTCAATCAATAGACTGCACAGTGGAAAGTAAGACCACGTTAATCGTCAACTAGACCAAGTTTATATTTTAGAGAGTTTTCGTTTGTGAGGTTGCGCCGGCTGGTTCACAGAACATCGGATTGAAACATAATTCTCCTTTCATTTTTCCATTCTGACCAGTCTATAAGGGAAGAATTTTCTCGTTGTCCCACAGATAGGGGTCGGACAGCCAAATACACACAGACAGGCTATTCCTGAATACTTTATAAGCCTCTGTGGATTCCCATCCGGCAAGCGCGTTAGAACACCACCAGGGGGTTCTTTTCAAATAAAATCCCCAAATATCTCACGTTATAAAAGATGACTTAACGTAATGTCGGTTCATGAATGTCGGGATGTATAACTTTTGTGCGGCGACATTTCCTTTCATTGGTGATGTTTTGAGCGAAGGATATTGAAGAGAAACTTGATCGATCAGTTTTTGACGAGAAGATTTGACAAATTGGAATGATGGAATATTTTTTGTCGTTAAATGTGGTTTATAATATTTATCGCTGAATGTTAATGTTGGAATTTCTATAGTTTCCAGAAATTAACATAGACAGTACGACCGGCTTTGAGGTGACATGTGTTATATACTTCTAACGATTTTATATACACTGTGTCCGTAAAGTATGGAACAAATTCATTTTTAGCTAAACAGGTCATTTCAAGAAATAATCCTGAAACACGTCGATTTTGATGTTAATTTACCGTATTTTAAAATAATAATCCAATATACAGGGTGAATTACGTTCGAGTAATGACGTCACCGTCATTTTTTCAAATGAAACACCCCCATTTTGTCTCAATTTTCGGATTACTCTAGCTGAGCTGATTCCAAAAATGTATCACATGTTGATTCCAATTGGTACAGGGTGGACAAAAATACAGTAGTTGTGTGTGTGCTAATAAAGTAACGCGTAACATTCTTTATTAGGTAAATTAACAATATTATCAAAAATACTTATTGTCTAGCGGCAATTGGTTTGAATGTAACACCCCGTAGTTTGCTACATGTTTAGAGTAATAAAAATGAGCTGTTTCCAAACATGTTTGGTACTTGTGGTCTAGCAGACAGGATATGAAAGAAATTATTTCTTATCTACATTTATAAAAAACATAGTCGTCTAGTTTTTTATGAAATATCATTATTTGTTTAGTAATTTATTGATGTTCAGTGACAGTTTAGTACTACAATATTTTTGGTATTCATGAATATTCGAATGATTGCTTAGCTTTAATTGGAAGTAGAAATGGAGTTAAGTGTAAAACAAAGAATTGAAATACTTATGATGATTGGGTATGGAGACAGATCACGAACTCAGATGAAAGTGTGCAATTTGTTTAATGATAAATATCCAGAAAGACCTATAACGCGTTCAACAGTCAGTAAGCTGGAAACGAAATTTCGAGAAACTGGTACGGTTGCAAATGTACGAAAATCAGGTCGTCCCCCTGCAAATGCTGATACAGCATTAGATGTTTTACTGAGTTTTGAAGAAGATGCGCACACTTCTGTTCGTGAAGTTAGTCGCGAAATCGGTGTTGGCAAAACAACGGTACGCAAATTATTGAAGCTTGAAAAATGGCATCCTTATAAAATCAAACTTGTACAAGAATTAAACGAAGATGATCCCGAAAGACGACTCCAATTTTGCGAAAAAATTATGAATAAATGTCACCGAGACCCTCTCTTGATACAAAACATTATTTTTTCTGTTGAGTCCACTTTCACGTTAAATGGTGAGGTTAACCGTCAGAATTGTAGATACTGGGCAAAAGAAAACCCCCACTGGATGCGTGAGCATCATACACAATACCCTCAAAAGGTAAATGTATGGGCTGGAATTGTACGAAATCGAATCATTGGACCCTACTTTATCGAAGGTAATTTAAACGGGGCAAAGTACCTTGAGTTTTTAAGGTGGTATCTCGTACCTACTTTACGTAATTTATTTCCCAGCAGACGTATTCCTGGAGGTTTTGATGAAAGTTTATGGTTTCAACAGGATGGTGCACCTCCACATTATGCTGTAGATGTTAGAAGGTACGTAGATAAAATTTTTCCGAACAGGTGGATTGGTAGACGTGGACCCACTGAATGGCCAGCGAGGTCACCAGATTTAAATCCTTTGTATTATTTTCTGTGGGGTCATCTGAAGAATGTTATTTATAAAACGAAATCAGCAAATATTGAAGAGGTACAAGTGAAAATTCGAACAGAAATAAACAATATTACGCAAGAAACCATACACAAGGTTCAACAAGAATTTGTACACCGTTTGGGTTACAGTCAAATACAGCAAGGGCTGCAGTTCGAACATTTAATATAAAGTCATGTATTTCAGCATATTCTGTCCGCTAGACAATAAGTATTTTTGATAATATTGTTAATTTACCTAATAAAGAATGTTACGCGTTACTTTATTAGCACACACACACAACTACTGTATTTTTGTCCACCCTGTACCAATTGGAATCAACATGTGATACATTTTTGGAATCAGCTCAGCTAGAGTAATTCGAAAACTGAGACAAAATGGGGGTGTTCCATTAAAAAAAAATGACGGTGACGTCATTACTCGAACGTAATTCACCCTGTATATTAGATTATTATTTCAAAATACGGTAAATTAACATAAAAAATCGACGTGTTTCAGGATTATTTCTTAAAATGACCTAAAAATAGCTAAAAATGAATTTGTTCCATACTTTACGGACACAGTGTATATAAAGTACGCTTTATTACAAATAATTGTATTATTTCTCAATTCAGCTCATTAATTATGCATTTCGTAATACGAGTCCTACGCTCAACTTCGGTTTCAATGAATTTCTCTGTCTTTGTTTGTACTGCATTCTCAATGTCACTGTTTCAAATTGATAATAATATTTAATGTGTTCATGCTACAAATACATTTTCTGCATTGAATTGAAATTTTGGTAGGGGATTTTGTAATTTGGCTATTATTTTTGATAAGACATGTCATTTTCAGAAGGTAACTTTTATTAATAAAATGTATATATTCGTTATAACTATTGACAGTGATGTCACTCTATTGGCTTGTGAAAAAAGGTTCCCTGCCAGCTCAATATTTCTTAGTTGAGAGATTGATGATATCAATCACGATTATCGGCATCCAATGCAATGTTTTCTATTGAAAAAAATGTTACAATCACCAATCAACCAAATTGAAAATTGAATAAGTAATATTTTCGAATAATTCAATTGAGGATTACGAATCAAAATAAAAAACAGGATTTTTGCCTCTGCAGTTGGAGAGCTCTCATACATTCACTATTAACTTGACGTTCACGTTTGAGAGTTTCTAAACAGCTCTTCTCAGATACTTCCATCATGTACATTAAAAGAGCGAGAAGTATGATGAACCCTGCTGTTAAATACTCGTGGCGATTGATCCAAATCGAAATACATTCAAAAATATTGAGTAAAAGTGAAAAGAAAAGATCAGTGTTGGTCCACTTATCCACTTTTCGCACTGCTGGAACTGCATAAGTTTGAGTTGAGTCAGTGTTAGTCCACTCTTCGATGTGATCTAGTGACGAAGGTAACTCAAGAAAATTATCGTGAATATCAATTACTAGTTTGAACTCTACATTGATCATTTGAGAGTCTCGAAGTCCGTCCAAGTCCACACGCACTTCGTCGAAATTACCAGAACCATAAGGAACACAATTATCAGCAACAGTCCTAATACCGTAAGGTTCTGAACCCTTCGTGATGAAAAATGTGTATTTTGAATATTCAGCTTCCTCTTTATCTCCCAACAAAAATACTTTTAATGAAATGTATTCTTCTATCGTATCAACTCTGAGTGATATAAAAAACAAGCGATTTTCTTTTCTGTGCAGGAAAATACTTGCATTTGCGGACCATTCGGTTGTATCTATGTTGAAGTTTGGCCCCTCTAGAAGAGCGTTGGGGTGTATTTCCTGGAAATGCTTGATCATCAGATATGTAGGAACCTGAATGGAAACCGGGCATTTCGGGCATACATATTCCCTACTTCTGCAGTATATTTCGTGAAAACGCACTTGAGAATACCTGAGAAGTTTGCGGCATCCATCAAATCTGTAAAGAAGAAACCAATATCAGTTGTCTATTAGATGAGCTTTCAATTTTATATGAATGAAGTTGGAACTCAATAGAGATTTACAATAGAGTTTTGTTCTGGTAAAGTTCTGGTATGTGAGATCAGTATTCGTGTTGGATATTGAGTTACATGAATATGAAAGATAAATTTTGTTTGTATGAGAAGATAGAGAATTTGTGACTATGAAGGAGAGCAACAGTTGATATTTAAAATGCCTCGTCGTATTCAAGATTTCTTGATGCGTCACTTTCTTCGCAAAAATATCAATAAACCCTTCTTCTCACCACTGAAACATTTCCACTATTTGCTTCCTAACAAAAAATTATTTGCTGAAAAACTCTTACTAAACACTCAAATCACTCACTTTATATATTACGTCACATCAAAATGCTTTCTGATTGCTTGACGTCACAAGTCTGTATACAGCATTGGACAAAATGTTGATACAAAATCTCATCATATTATTGAGAAGTAATTGAGGTCAGTTCTCATCAAGAAGTAATATGAAGTGTACATTGAATATGAGTTTATTTCAGGAGGCTTTAGTTTTTGGGAACAAGGTTTTTTACTATCTTCCATAAATGTCTGTTCGGATATACCTAATTCAATGTTTGGCGTGTTGATTGCCGGGGAAGTAGTTGTTTTCCGGCAGGCATTTACCAGAACTTACGGTGTAGGTGAATGGGACAGATAAATATTTCTGGATTTTGTTTCGATATATTCATTTTCTGATTCTCAAATTCTTTACCATCTCATCAATAGCAAGATTGCTGGTATCATTTGATGATATAAGTGCAGAAGTCGAAGAGAAAAGTATTTTATGAAACGTGACTGACTCAGTGCTTTCTCTTCTGGAAATCTGGCAATAGCGGTTGCACTTGCTGAGTGTCAAAGATTATGTACATATAACATGTTTAATCGTATATCAAAAGTGTATTGTTATTTTTCGAAATACTTATATTTATTGTATCAGTCATCATAGATAAATCAACAAACCTGTTGACACATTTGAATAAACTCTGCTTTCCGACTTTCTCGAAGAAAGAAACTACTCCATCCTCTTCATTCTCCGTACAACGTCCGCATTTCTTCTCTTTATTTTCGTACACTTTGACAGGCCCTACCGAAAGGAACTTATGACAACAGCTGCACGACAGTGACTCAAGTAATTCGTCGGGAAGAAGGAGAGACATGTTTTTCCTGTGATTTTCACTGCCGCGTATATTTGATCTTTGTTTTGGTCGGACATGAACTGAATCATGCAAGTTTACTGAATCATTAAGTCGATATAATGTGTACATTCTCGAAAGTAATAATAGTTTCACAATGTTGCCTAGTGTGTTTGGAAGTCTCACTTCTCATTATTTTTCGTCAAGAGGTTTTTAAAAATTCAGCCTTGTCATTTTTCATATCTTTTGAAGATGTTCACACAATTTTTGAAAGGTAGATACTCTTCTCAATACTGTACAATCTTTCTTTTATGTCCTATGAAACTATAAAATGCATTTTTCATAAACATTTGATACTTATATTATATATACTAGACAAGTTGTTGCCCGCGGCTTGGCCCACGTTAAATTTGGTTCATCAATAATGTTTTGTGACAGACCGTTTCAAACAAATGGTTAAAAAAAATTTATCAACTCAAAACTTCAGGTTTACAACTTCAAAACTGATGAAATTCAATACAATCTGTGAACCTCTATTTTTCCTGTTCGGAAGTGGAATTTCCTGATTTCCTTTCTAGGTGCTCATTTACGCTATACAAAGAACCTACCTGCATAATTCAAGATTCTAGATTCAGTAGCTTCGGCTGTACGTTAATATAAGAGCGGACAAGAGCTAGTTATTCAAATTTTACTTTAAAAATATAGAATGCTAACTGCACTAATGAATAAATAATAGCTTGGAGAATCGAATTATATTACCTATAAAGAAATTTGCCAAACTAACACAACCGTCAACGACGTCTGCCTTCACGCTTCTACCCGCATTCGTGTCGCGTTCTCGGCGATGGTGCTTCATTGATTGGACCGCCCCTCTACCCCTGCGCTTACTGCGTTGCGTCACGGTATTATCATCGTGATACCTTTTAAACGATTCGTCCAAATTACTTCTGTAGAAGACAAAGTTTATCTATATAGTGTTCCCAGATCTGTTCCGGTCTAGTAGAGTCTTGATGATTCCTCTCTCAGTCGATTGATGGTGGTTGGATTCTTGGTTCAGATATTGTCCCGTGTGAATGGGTTTTGGACATACAGAGTAAGGGAGAGAAGGAGAAGCCGCCACAACCAGTACTTGTTCTTCCCTACATCGGAGGATTGTCGGAAAGGATAAGAAGGATTAGGTTCAAGTATAAAATCAGAACCTGCTTCAGATCTGGGAACACTAAACGTAGCAGTCTCACGAAAACCAGGCCATCAAACGCGGACTGCGATTCCAAGAATTGCATTTACCGGATACCCTGCGAGTGCGGAGAATCATACATCGGTGAAACTGAGAGGCCATTGAAAGTTCGTATTGCTGAGCACAAGAAACACATACAGCGAGGA
The DNA here is from genome assembly GCF_000500325.1 of Leptinotarsa decemlineata. Classification (NCBI taxonomy): domain Eukaryota; kingdom Metazoa; phylum Arthropoda; class Insecta; order Coleoptera; family Chrysomelidae; genus Leptinotarsa; species Leptinotarsa decemlineata. Next base: position 57,770 of record NW_019290841.1, on the reverse strand, counting down.
GAAACTAGCAAATCCGGAATAGCAACAACAACTCATCAACATAACATCAAGTGGGCTCAAGCTGAAATCATCCACAAGGAAAAACACTGGTTCAGAAAAAAATTCAAAGAAGCTGCATATATGTTGTCCAACAATGTATTTACCCAGCTAGCGTAGAGATTCGTAACATATAGAAACCTATTATCAAGCGGAACATGACCAACTCCCGCCAAACGGTCAGCTCCCGCTAAAATCCAATGAAGCGGAGAGAGGGCAGAGAAGATAGGTGAAAGCAGTCGTATGACCTATAAATAGTCAGATCTCGAAGTAATACGTCCAGTTATTTCATTAGTTTGGACTTCCATTATCTAATATGATATAAATTGATTTGAAATTCCTGTAAAAAACTAAAAAGATTAGCTGAAAAATAACAATTATATTAAGCAAGCTACTGAAATTACAATGAAATGAAATACAAGCAACAACAGAAAAATGAAAATAAAAAGTTGAAATATTCCAAACCACACACATACACGTTACTACACGACGTTTCGATTGTTAGTGTCCACAATCATCTTCTGGTGATAACTGGACCTATTCCTCCGAGATCTGCCTATTTATAGGTCATTCGAGTGCTTTCACATATCCCCTCTTCCCTTTCACCGCTTCATCGATTTTAGAGGAAGTTGAACGTTTGGCTGAAGTTGGTCATGTTCCACTTGATTAGAGGTTTCCATAAGTTGCGTATCTTTTCCGTATGTTGCGTATCTCTTTTACACATTCTTTCACGGATTTCAAATCAATTTAGACGATGGAAGTCCGAACTAATGAAATGCTCTACGAAACATTGTCAACCACCTTCAAACCAAAGTATAGATATGTATTAGTATAGATTATGTCAGTATCGACATATTCAAGAAATTAAAAAGAAGAGAGCGTTCAGAAACTTGCATTCAAATTAGTGTTTATTTGTGATTAAAACCAAATTTCCTCCTGGTTTATTAAATGCAAAGTCCAAAGGAAATTTATTTCTCTCCCGGGCACTCTGTGCTCTTTTCATTACAGGCCATGAATTAACTTTCAATTCGCACAGGAAGAATAAATGAGGTTCGCATTCATGAAATATTGCAGTTTTAATTCTATCAAAATTATCTGGATGAGTTATTTACATCGAGGAAAAATTCATTGAGATGAAATACTATATACAGGCTGATCTAAATTAATTCTGTAACATTGGTAATACTGTTATTAGAAATATAAAATCGTAAAATTCCGCATTTCCGCTCTCAGGAAGGAAACAAAACAAATTGAGATGATACTTGAATATAATATTGTTCTGGTAATTACTTTGACCTCGCTTTTCGCATTTGATATATCAATACGATTTTTTTATATTTGTATAGAAATAACTATCGAAATTGATGAAAAACTCATATACATTGAATAAAGATTTCAATTTGAAAAATGAATCAAATTGGTTCCCGACGTTTGCTATTCATTCTTTTGAGAGCAGTTTGAGTCAGTATTATCTTGAACCACCCTATTTCATTCGTGCAAAATTCAGCGTCTTCAAGTTTTACCAACATCTTGAAACGGAGAATCACTTCGAGAGTCTACTGGTCTGTAGATATTTCACAGTCCTATTGAGTACACAGACTACAAACGATTAAGCGAATTTACAATGATTAATACAAAACTATATCTTCGGAGTTGTCCCGATAGATTTCAAACAAAATTTTTCTATAAATTGGACAGAAATAATCTATACGCTAAAGAAACCCAGAGACCCAAAAATTCACTACTGCCATAATTATTTTCAAATAATATTTGGTATTCAAATACAAGATTATTACTAAGGTGGTAAAGGTAATGAAATATTTAAAATTCCACATACCTTGTGAGAGATGGATACACTTCTGAAACTTTATAAGTATTTGACAAAATGTTTCATTACAAAACATTCATTCAACTTTCTGAGAAATCGATAAATAATTGATGAAATAAGGGTCAATTTTTTCCATCAACAGAAATGATGAGACTCTTTTTGATGACAATAATCGCAAACAGCTGTATCAGCGTCTGGTGACAGCGATAAAATCAACAATCATGAAATGAATACCAAGGTGTCATTATTGTTGAATAATAAGTGACTTTCAGGGGCTAGTTATAAATCATTTTCACGATTCCAGTTACTATCACTGACATAATTAAATTGAACGAATTTATTCAAATGTTCAAATATGATCGTGATTGAATAGTGCATAAATGCTTCTACAGAAATTCACAGGTCCAAATCGATATGATTATTAACTCTACCGGAAAAACTGAAATTAATGTGAATATTGAATGAAACTCAGCAACACAATGAACACAGATTCAAAGTGCCACTCTTCACTGATTCACATAATCTCACGAAAATAAGATGATAATTCTTTATTTCAAAAACCACCTTGAATATGTACCAACAATTTTTATATGATATTCATGGATTTCAAAATTTTAATTGAAACCAAGTGATGTAGTGAGACATTTCCAATTCGAATTGAAATAGTATTCTAAATAGTAGCTGGTGACTCGAGTGCCGGCTCTGTGGTATTATGTCAAGGCACGCGGTACGATACATTTCAACAATGAAATCCTATTACTGAAAAAAACGATTTGGGTGTTACGTCTCTAAATGTCGAATCTCTTCTGAATCCTTTCGTGCTTCCATACAAATTGAAATTAACTTTTTCTAAAAGGACACGTAATTAGAACATTCTTATGCAAATAAGTGCTACACAACAGCAACATAAATCTAAACCTCTTGATGTCGGATTCACTAACATCTAGGTTTTGAAATTTAAGATTGCCCCATACCATCGACAACTTCAAGACAAGCTCGTAGGCTATTGAAATTGATCAGTTGAAATCAACAATCAAGTATTTTTATACATCTTCGGAATATACCCATCAAAAATGTTGTGATTTCACAAATTGACCTGGCTGTTCAACTTTCCATCCACCACCTGTCTCATAAAAAACCAAGAACTCCTAAATTTTCACGACTACTGTTTCCACCATGAAACTATTCTCTGCGAAAAAAAACACTATATGGCTTTCGCCATCATTTCCAATAAATATGGAGTAAATAAAGATTTACGGCATAGAACGACATCTTGATGGCAAATCAAAATTTATTGTCGTTCACCCCTGAGAGTCATAACGTTATATCCGCAAAATCTGAAAATCGCTGTATATGAAATTATCGAATATTAACTCAAGCAACACAACACGAAAAAGGTCGACGAGAATTATCTATTGGAGAATGATGGTTTGGATGTTCGGCATAGTTGAAAATTACTGAAGATGCACAGAAGAAAGTTAATAAACAATATAGACAATCAAAATAAAAATTAGGTTGATAAAAATCAGACTGATCAAGTTTCTGAAGCAATTCAACTTATTGTCGGAATTTCAGTTCGGTTTTAAAGAAGTCAGATCAACCGAGGATGCAATTTATGAACTTACTACAATTGTTCATAATCTTCTAGAAAAAAATACCCATACTTGGAATATTTATAGACCTCTCCAGGGCTTTTGACACTGTATGTCACAAAACCCTTCTACGGAAGCTGTGATCTATGGTGTTCCGCAAGTCACTGTGCTGGGGCCCTTTCTTTTCACTATCTATATGAATAGTGTATTTTCTTTAAATAATGCTGGTCAAACTATCAATTTCTCTAATGATACTGCCATTTTGTACACTTCTTCAACTTGGCAAAATATGAAACAAACCGTTGATTTTCCTAAAATTGCGGAATGGTTTCAATACAATAAATTAAATGTTGATTACCAAAAAACTTGGTACCATTCACATTTTATATCAGCGGACTACCCTTTAAAGTAGGCTTGAACAAACAAATTCCTCCAGCAAAATCGGTAAAATACCTTGGTGTCACGATAGATCGACATATGAAGTGTGATTTACATATTCAACAACTTCTCAAAAAATTTAGAGGGTTTCTTCCGAAATTTATATATCTCAAAGAATTTATGAATATTAGACAATTGAAAATGATTTATTTCTCGCTAGTACAATCACATCTTAAACACGAAATTTTAGGATAGGGGGTGTGATTGATTGTCTCACAGAAAGAGTGAATGTGGTTCAAAAATGGATTCCAAAACTAATATTTGCAAAGACACGTGACTATAGCAGTGATCTCTTAGATAAAGAAGCTCAAATCATGGACGTCGGACAAAAAATTTATATGAATATGCTCACAATACACGAAAGAATGATTCTATATTTTTACCCCGATGTGACAAAACGATTGGACAACGAAGTGTCAATTACCTGGCACCAAGAATATATAAGCAAATACCTCATGAGATTCAGAATATTGAAAAATTTAGAAAATTCAAAAATTCTTTAACTGAGTGGATTCTCAAGACGGGACGTAATATTTTCAGTAATATGATAAATTCCAAGTGAGTATTCGGAAAAAAGGGTATCTACTGATTATGTCATTCACCTTCTGATTATGTCATCATTTACCGAAGTGTGAAATTTACTCTACATGTAACTTATCAAAAAACCCAAATATGACTTTACCTGGATGTGTCATTATTTTATATCACGTACAAGCAGTTTGAACTGTTTCTGTGATTTTTCTGTTTATTTTTTTTTACATGTGTTACATTGTTTTGTAAGATTTTATTTCATTACGCGAATAAACGTTATTATTATCATTATTATTTTTATTGGTAACGCTTTGCGTAACTTTTATAGGTTACGTTGGAAAATTTCTTTTGGTCGCAGAAGAAACTGAAATTGATACACTTCCCGAAAGTTATGACTTCGGAAAAAAATGTTAAAACAATATGCAACGAGAAAAATATTTTTTTAAATTGCGTAATCTAGTAATAAACCTTAATCACTTCAGACAATGGTTAACGAGAAATGCAACAAAATGAAAAAACAATTTGATATCAGACCTCAAATTCGATAGAAATTTCGACAGTCACTACCACAAAATTCCTGCACAAAAGCTTTTTGCGGTTGTTTCTCCAAAGTATTTGAAATTGCTGTATTTACTCACAACTCACACAACTCACAAAGTGTATATATGGCATTGTGAAATAGTGTATGGTAGCAGTCCAACTGAGGAAGTTACTTTTATACTGAAACGCAGATCGGAAATGAAGAAATATATTGTGAAGATTTGTTATCATTATCATGAATAGATTTATTTTCACCAAGTACGTGACAGGTCAAACCCTAAAGGATATGTTTAGGTATACTCGGATTCATTGCCTATATAATTATTTTAAGTCAAAATCCAATCAATTGTTGGAAAACAAAGTTTTCAAATTGCTACTACTCCATCATGTGGGAATATTCCAAAGAAAGGAAGGAAGCGATGAATTTCAAAAGAAGTAACTCTATACATAGATGTATAAATCATGCGAAGAACTTTCAGACACAAACTGGGAGAAAAACCACTCTTGAAACAGCTACTTTCATATAGACTAGACATTTAATTACACAAAAAAAAATCTTTCGAAACAAATACTTTCATATGAACACTGAATTATACAAAAATCACTTTTCTCTACTCAGTTTGTATTCCAAACATTCGTTATGGAATTGAATTAGATGTCATTCACAGGATTCTCACACAATATACTAAATGAAAGGTAAAGCTTCCACTTACTTATATATATGGAACACTGTCATCCTCACTGGTAGACATCGATGTAGGGTTCTTCAGTATCAATCTGTATGACATTATAAAAAACAGATAATTCATTCATAAATGTCGCGGAATGAATTTGATCCAATGACATTCATTCGCTCATTTGATTGAATCCCAGCCAAAGTAATCTTGTTCAAATTGAAAGGGTTATATTTTTGGGGGTGATTATTTTTTGGAAAAGAAAGTTTTCGGCTTTCTACTACTCCATCTTTATACAAAAAAATGTAGAAATCTATACAAAGATGTGCAGATTATACAAAGGAGTAACTTTCAATCATTTTTTTCTATATTTTTTTGAACAACCGTATACCTTTACTACCATATCATATCCACTTTCAGAGGTAATCATCTCGTTATGAAGATTCTCAATTAGCTGGGAATTCTTCATTTTCTCCGAGGTCAGGATTAAACAGTTTCCATAAAATCTCCCATTCGTAACTTCCTCCCCGAAGGTAATTACCGAAACCGTGGAGTTAATTAGTTGCAATTTCTCGTCCCTCTCTCCAACATGTACAACGAATTATAATCAAAATAAAAGCCGGCAAAACGGAGTTATTATGATGGGGAGGTTGTACAATTCTTTCGGAAATGCTCTGTATTGTTCTGAACCGAGCGATGAAAGTCACTGTCTGGATCCGTAGAGTAATTAGTAGCTATTTTTGAAATTGCTGGAGGGAGTTTTCGTGTACAGTGCCCTACAAATTGAGAATTTTATAAGAATTAGAGCATGTTTTTCTGCTATTCAGAGGACACGTGTGAAACCAGAGCACCCGCTCTGGATTCACACGTGTAGCAGAGCATATATGCCCACAATTTCTTTGTCATAGTGCTGCTTCAGCTTGTAACTAATAGTAATAACCTTTTAAAAAAACCCTTCGACAAAAGTATGTTCACAACTATCGATTTGAATTTTAAAATTGAAATGAGTATGTACGTTTCTACATTAAAAAACACTAAACGAGAAAACAACCTTTCTTGCAATATTTTAAATTTTGCGATGGCTTCAAAACTAATAATTTAAACGTTATTGTGTATAGGGCAATTAAAATGCGAAAAAAATGCCTAACATAACTGATGTATCTAATTTGTTGAATATCAATATCGTATCCATCTAAAAAACCTTCCAATTGAGGTACTTTTTTTTTCATTAAGGACAAAACACAAGCACTACAGGAAAATCCTTGAGGTGCTCTAAGAGCGGTGCCTTTGCGAAAGTAGCGATTCACATTGGATTTGAATCGCTGGACATTGAATCCTTTTGGAAAAAACGTTCTCAGAAAGTTTATTCCACACAAACGCAGTCCTGCAAATGGAAGATTTCTTAAACAGTAAAGTTCGAATTGTACTGAGTTGGACCTCAAAACGAAGAGCAGCGACAGTCCCTCCGAAGAAGATCTGATCTGAGCTTGATAAGCATCAGAAGTTGTTGAAATGTGTACAGTTTTCTGGTTCGGAACAGTGATCCAATCTTTAGAGAAGCAGACTTTGCAATTCCAGCGACAAGATTTTGCCAAGACATATTGGTGTCCATTTCAACCCCCAACAAACTTATCGAAGCAGAAAACGGAATTGTCTGTCCTGACATTATAATATCCGATTTGAAGACATTTATCTTGTTGGAGAAAACCGATGCCTGGGGTTTTGTGGCATTGAATTGGACCTGGTTAGTTCAACCCAATTCGAAATCATTCCTAGATTCTTATTGAGATATGCAATCTTCTGCTACCGGTGAAGATGTACATCCGCAGCCGATGTACTGTAATCCGAATGAAATGGCGAGACAAATGTGCTGTCGTCAGCAAAGAAATATTTCGAATTCTTCATTTGCAGGGAACGTTCTGTCAGGAAGCTGAAGAGCCATACACAAAAATGATCCAACTAGCCATAGCATCGAAGTTTGGCCAGCAAACCCTCATACCACACACGGTCAAAGGCTTTAGTAATATCAAGCGCAACAGCTCTTCTGTTCACTGCCATGTCTACGCCCTGGTAACTGAAGGAAAATACCACTTTCTTTGATATACCTCTTTTCTTTTTGGGAGTCTCGTGTTGTAGCACTTTGTTAGAGTTCAAACCAATTCAAATATCATACCTGACGAGTGGTTTCGATCCATTACTTGAATTTATTATTATTTCGAAAATGAATATTTGATTGGATGAGTTCAAATTTGTTTCTAGACATTGCTTGGGGAACTAGAGCACTATTAGTATCTTGTGCTTGGGGTAAGGGGTATATTCGGTTACATTATCATTTTGGAGCTTCTCAAAAATATCATTATTGCTCTGAATATCTTCGCTCACATATTGATAAACCCTTTTTGTATAATAACTATCATTTTATGTTCGTTCTTTCTGATTGGTGGATATTCCTTCAGATTTTTTTTAATTTTCGACAATGGTATTTCATCATCTGAATCCCAGTCATAATCACAGTAATGCACTTTGCATTTGTGAAGCAGGCAAATTAATTTTATCGATGTTATCTTCCTTATCATTATCTCCATTGAAAATATCACCTCATTACTGGGTGGAAACAAAGTTATTGTATCTGCTCGTAAATCATCATCTTCTATAATTGCCAAAGCTTCATACAGAGAAAATCCCCTTAAAAATATAACGATATAATATGTGCTTATTGTCCTATATATAGGGCACAAAAATCAACATGCGCACTCGTAGAAAATACTAATATAAAAAATTCAAATTGAAAGGCTTATCATTTTAGGAGTGGATAATTTTTGAGAAAGAACGTTTTTGGCTTCCTACATTTCACTTATATGGAACATTGTCATCCTCACATCGATGTTTTGCGTAAAACACTTGCCTTAGGGCTTCAGTACCAACCTGAATACCATCACGAGAAAAAACATACAGTTCATTCATAAAATTACGACTCTATGTCACGAAATTGGTTTGATCCACTCATGACATCGTAATGACATTCATTTATTGATTGAATCCCAGCCAAAGAAGTCTTGTTTGAATTGAAAGACTCATAGTTTCAGGAGTGACTATTTTTTGAGAAAGAAAGTTTTTGCCTTTCTACTACTCCTAAATGAAAGGTATATTGTGTAAGAATCCTGTGGATGATATCTGATTCAATTCCAACGAATGTTTGGAATACAAACATAGTGTATAATAAATGGTCTTTATTTTATGTGGCGGAGTTTAGCAAAGCGCTATTCTTCCACTCAACCACGTTGGAAATAAAAAATTACAAAAAAATTAATGGCAATTTCAGGACAATAGTAAAATGAAATACGAATGTTTATGCTTGGATCACTGTTGACTGAGCAATTCAGTTCTAAGTTTACTTGTGAATAGCGGTAGTGATGAATTTTTCAAAGATTCACTGAATGAATTATACATTGTTACAGCATGATACGCGAAAAATCGTTCATAGATAGTGCTGTTATGATTCGAAATGTCAAAATTATTGTTGAATCTAAGATTTCTTGAATGTATCTGATGTCTGGAAAGGAGTTTATTTACCAAATAAGTTAGTTGTTGTTTTTTTACCAGTTTGAGAATGAAACAGGCGTAATTTGCATTTTTAACCAATTCAGTTGATTGCTTAAAAGGGTCACATGATCTCTGTAATTCAAGCTGAATATTAGTCTAATAAAGGCGTTTTGTACTTTCCGAACTCTTGCAGAAGTTATGGAATCGATAGAAGGGCCATAGATGACATCGCAATGATTAAACATAGATAGAATCAGTACGAGTGAAAGGGTAATTTTGAGAGACCTACTTAGATAATGTCTGTTTGAATACAGAAGTTTCAGAGTACCGTACGACCTTTGAATGAGAATATTGACTCGATGAACAAATCTGAGGTTATAGTCTATATGAAGTCCTAAACATTTTATTTTGTCAGTCAATTCCACAGAATGTTCCTCGTAATACAAATCGATATTATCTAGGACCCTTTCACGATCTTTGGCTTTTCCAAAAATTAATAAAGATGATTTACTAGGATCAAGGTTTAGATAGTGTTGCTGCAAAATCTGAACAAGCTTTTTTATATCATTATTAAGCGATGTTTCGTGATCAATAAGCTGATTTTCTTTATCGGAGTAGTCTGCATATGTATGAATGTTGAATAACTTAAGAACATTGGAGAAGTCAGATGTGTAGGTAATAAAGAGTAGCGGGACGAGAATTGAACCTTGCGGGGCTCCATGACATACACTCATATTATCAGACTGACAATCCTTTATCACAATACATGGCTTTCTATTTTTAAAAATTGAACTAAAATAAAGTTTAGCGCACATCAGATTGTGACTCATGGTGTCGAAAGCCTTACTGTAATCGAGAGACAAGAAAAGAGTGACCTTTTTATTATCGGTGGCTGAAAAAATATCGTCGGTCATTTTCAATAGAGCACTAGATACTGTGATTTTTCCGAAAACCAGGCAGGTGTACTTGTTTCGAAAGAATTTTTTTTTCGTGTAATTCAATGTTTATATGAAAGTAGCTGTTTCAGGAGGNTGTTTATATGAAAGTAGCTGTTTTCGAAGGATTTTTCCTCCCAGTTGGTGTCTGAAAGTTACTTCTTTGCATGAACTATACATCTATGTATAGAGTTACTTCCTACCTATCTTTGTGAGTTTCCCACATTTTTTGTATAGAAATGGAGTAGTAGAATCCAAAAAACTTTCTTTCCACTGTAATAATTGTTCGAATGTATGCATTCATGCATAATCTGGTAATAATAACTTACCTTGTGAAGGTATCACCGTATTCAGCCATTTTGAAAATTCCACAAATTCTTCTCACTAATAACTCAACGTTAAGCACGGAATGTAAAGGTATACTTATGAAAAGATACCACTACTGGAAGTTTTCATTCCAAGTTCAGACACCCACATAGCAATAGATATTCCAGGTATATTTCATGAATATACATTTAAGGATATTGTATTATGCTATGAATATGCCATGGATATATATATCTTAAAGATATAAATTGATTTGAAATCCCTGAAAAAATCTATAGAAAATTAAAAAGATTAGCTGGAGAAATAACAATTATGTTAATCATAAAAATTGAAATTACAATGAAATGAAATATCAACAAGAAATGAAAATTAAAAATTCCAAGCCAAGTCTTCAGGTGATAACTGTATTCCTGATTTTCTGGTTTCTCCTCGCTCTGTATGTTTCCTGTGCTCGGCAATGCGAACTTTCAATGGCCTCTTAGTTTCACCGATGTATGATTCTTCGCACTCGCAGGGTATCCGGTAAATGCAATTCTGGGAATCGCAGTCCGCGTTTGGTGGTCTAGTTTTTTGTGAGGCTGCTACGGATAGTGTTCCCAGATCTGAAGCAGGTTCTGATGTTATACTTGGACCCAATCCTTCCTATCCTTTCTGATAATCTTCTGATGTAGAGGAGTACAAGTACTGGTTGTGGCGGCTTCTCTTCCTTGTGGAACTCTTGCTGTCTTCTAGCTAAGGCCCGTTCTACCATCACTCTGGAGTAACCATTCTGGGGAAGGTCATTTTTGATGATGCGTATTTCTTTTTCGAGACCTTCCTTTGTATTACAGAGCTCGAAAGCACGGTCTAGTAGAGTCTTGACGATTTCTCTCTTAGTCGATTGATGGTGGTTGGATTTCTGGTTCAGATACTGTCCTGTGTGAGTGGGTTTTCGGTATACAGATGTTTTCCATTTAGTGTAGGTCCTCTTAACCATTATGTCCAAGAATAGCATTTCGTTGTGGACTTCCTTCTCCATGGTGGAAGTGATGGAAGAACCTACGTTAATGATGTGCTTCAGGAAGGTGTCTAGTTCTGCTTTCCCATGGTTCCATATGAAGGTGTCGTCCACGTGTCTCAACCAGACTCGGGACTTCTTGTGTGCTTCTTCAATGGCCAGAGTTTCAAATCACTCTATGTATATGTTGGCTATAACCGGTGACAGTGGCGATCCCATTGGCAGTCCCTCATCTTGCAATTCTTCCTTCAGTTAAAAGCAGCAGTTTTGTACACAGCATTCCAGTAATTTCATGATCACTTGTATCGCTGAGTTTCTTCTATCTTTTAGGTCACCATCTTCGGATAGCTTCCTCTGTCTCCGACAGAACCGTTGGTGAAGAGGCTTTCCACGTCGAAACTGATCAGTCGATCCTGCTCTTTGACTTCGATTGCCCATAATAGTTCGACAAAATGCCTTGAATTCTTCACGAAAGATGATGTTTTTCCTTGCAGTGGTTTTATTGTTGTCAGTAAAAGTCTGGACAAGTTTTGAGTCTGAGCGGTCTGAGCGGAACATCCTTCTTGTGGATTTTGGGTAGTCCATACATTCGAAGACAATTCTGGATACTAACAATCGAAACTTCGTGAAGTAACTTGGCTTATAATATTTTAATTTTCAATTTTCGTTTCTTGTTGATAATTTTTAATTTTCATCTCGTGTGAATGTTTAAATTTTTTGGTTGTTGCTTGTATTTTATTTCATTGTAATTTCATTTTTTTGCTGAATATTATTGTTATTTTTTCAGCTTATCTCTTTGTTTTTTTTATCCGATTTTTGATGAGAATCAATAACGTAATAATTGTAAGATTTCACCAACTAATTTACAAATCCACAAACCTTCAGGTGTGATTATGAAAACGACTAATGATTGTAGTGTATAGTGAAACACGTGGAATGAAAAACTAAATAAAAGTGAGCAAATATATAAAGAAAATTTCAAACCAAGTCACTTCACGAGGTTTCGATTGTTAGTATCCATAATCTTCTTCGAGAGATGACTGGACTATTCCTTCAAGAGATAACTATTGATAGTGCTTTCACCTATCTTCATTATTCTCTCTTCGCTTCACAGGTTTAGCGGGAGTGGACCGTTTTCCGCTTGATTGAAGGTTGCCATATGTTGCGTATCTCTACGCTAGCTTGGCTGACGTTGGTTAAGATATTTGCAGCTTCTTTCAACCTCATCTCAAACCAGTGTTTTTTTCTGTGGATGATCTCAGCTTGGGATCACTTGATGCTATGTTGAGTCCAAACATGCTATGCTATTCGCGATTTTCTGGTTTCTTTTCGCTGTGGGTTCTTCAATGGTCTCTCTGTCTTAATGATATAGGATTTGCCGCACTCACAGGATATCTGATGAAAAAGCAATTCTTGGTATCGCAGTCTGCGTTTGGTGGCATGGTTTTCTTGAGGTTGCTAAAGATGAAGCCGATGTACTTGGATCCAATTCTTTCTAACCTTTTCGACAATCCTCTATCGTAGGGAAGTGAAAGCACTGGTTTTGACGGCTTCTCTTCCTTACGAGGCTCTTGCTATCTTCTAGCCAAAGTCTGTGTCACCATCACTTTGGAGTTACCATTCCATTGGAAATATTTTTTGATGATGCCTAATTCCTTCTCGAAACCTTCTTCCGTATTACAGAGCCTAAAAACACTAGGGTGGTTGGATTCGTAATTCAAATACTGTCCCGTGTGAGTGGGAAAGGTTCGCTTGATATCCAGACAGAGAAAAGAAACGGACTATCCAAAAAAACCGAAGATCTGCTTCAAAAAAATATAGATTGGCTCAGAACAATTACAGAGTCACTCACTGAATAGCATGAAATGAAGATCCCAGCTACAGGCAACGCAACAAAAGAAGAGGGACAGCTCATGGGTCCAAATGTGAGGCACTGGATCACACAATTAATGGACAAGCCAAATTATGTCCAGAAGAATATAACATACATCCAGTGACTTCACAAACTTGTGAAGAAACAAGATTGATGTAATGGATCTGATCGAAGAGATGAAAAAACGCGTTGACGCTGCAGTGTTTTCTAGAGACCTACAAGTCGAACATCTCCAATATAGTGGAGAAAAAGAAGTCATTGATATTTGTTTTCGAGAACCAATTTGATGCTTGATGATGATAGTGAAACATACGTATATTGATTAACAGTTTGCTACATAACTTTCTACTGTGCTACAGTTTTCTCATAGGCTCTTAAGACTCCTGAGAAATGATCCTTCATAGCCCCCTAACGACCCTGAGAGATTTATTTTGACCTGGCAGACCAGAGCATCCAGAGGGACATAAAGTAATATGTCCAGTGGGGTCCAATGACTAATGGACACTAATACAATGGCTAACTACATAATTTTTCTATTTTCCTGATTGTGAAACAACTGATTTGTAGGTGATTTAGAGATTTTTTGGCTATTTTAGGTACTGACTGAAGTTTTCCTAGAGATAGAAAAAAAACTTATTTGTGAATTTGTTCAATGATGGAATAAATGGTTCAGAAATGCATGTGAGTCGAAAATAGAACATTTTCATGAGAGAAAGATTTTTAGAAAAGATGTTTTTTTGTCTTTTCTTTCTTCCTTCGGAAGTTTTTCACAAAAAGCTTCATAAAGATGCAGGCCTGATTTTTAAATAAATGAAAAGTTCAAAATTTTGAAACAATTTATTCGAGGAACAGTTAATTATTTCAACACACTTTAGAATAACCTATATATCAATCAATTCATTGAAATTGTTTAAAAAATTTCGGAATTGAATTTGACGACAAGTTTTAAGGTTAATTTTTCTCTTCAACAACTAGAGATATCTGCTATTTCATAGCATTGGTACATCATGCCAAAATTTATTTTACATCCAATTTGTGTATGAAGCAATTCAATCTGCAGATGAATACCATTGCTGCTTAATTTTTTAACTCTTTTTAACAAAACCACCGCCATGGAATTTAAAGCTCATCTACCACTTCAAAGCCTTGCTCGATATCCACACAGAGAAACGAAATCACGGCTCACCAAACTCCCAAACGATTTCCCTCCGTGAATTACTATTCGAGAGTCGTTAATTGCCCAGACATTAGTGCGTAATTATTGCCGAAGCCTAAACAAGCCGAGCCACAAACATCGCTTAATCATAATTTGAAGTTGTGTTGATTATATTTCAAATTACAAGTAAACGCTTTCATCGTGAACTACGACTAGTTCGGCGTTCCATTGTTTTGATGTGGCCCCTCTAACCAAGTTACGCGAACTGCCTGCATGATGATGACTAGACAAGTTGTTAGGGTATTGATTGGAACAAATCTGTAGTAGAAAGCGGGATTAGCAGAATTGTTGAGGTTGAAATGTTCGTGGTGCAGTGTTTGGGGGTTCCCCGGAGGGATAATGAAAAATAGTTAGCAGTGTGGAAACGGTTATTTTCACCACCATCGGCCAATATCGCTGCTGAAGGTTTTTGGTCGTTCAAAAATGTTCTGCTCGTATTACCATCATTGATACTTTCAAAACCAGCTTCAGAAACAACAACTATGAGTTACAAATGCCTCTTGTATCTCTGATAATTTTCCTTGCACCATTGTTCACCTTTTTCGATGGTGCTTTTGCTCGTTGTGCCTTCTAGTTAGCGTTTGTTTTCATTTTTGCAAGTGTATTTAGCCTTCAATTATAATTGAAGCACATTGCGTCACATTGCAAATTTACATGAGTTGCGTGAGTTGATTTCCAGAGCTCATTTTATTACAAAGTGGCTATTATTATTTGACTTCTAGTGTGTTCGCTGGTATGACTAGAAGAAAGCTTTGGGTGACCTGGCCGTGATCCCATTCGAAATATATGCCGGTATGCTTCAAAGAGGATCTCCAAATGGATGAGTAATTTCACGAAGTAGGTCTGATTTAACACAGTAATTCATGAAATACTTTCCAATATAGTCTTGTGTATAATAATAACCAGCTCTCACTAACTGTATTACAAATCCAATCACCATAAATTCACCAAGAGCAGAATCTTGAAACTCTAATTGGTTGGGTATTCAGTCTCGATTTTTCTTTAAAAAAGAATTTTTTTGCCATCGTTTCAAATTTGATCAAATTCTTTCTTGGGGCCCAAAACAGAGTATCTGTTGCGTTGAAAATACAATTATTTCAAAAACATCAGATATCTCAGATACACAATAAAAATAAAAAACTCAAAAATATTGAAATTTCCTGGACAACAACACTACACAAATACTTGAAACAAACGAATTCGTTTGTTTAATCTCTTTGTGTCATGTTGGCTATATTCAAGTGTTCCAGAGTTGAAATCATTCAAATTGCTCATATGTTGGACAAGGATATATACATTCAGCCAAGCCAGCGTGTATATCTGCAACATATGGGCTACGGTTACTCAACGGGAGTGGAGAGGGGAATCAGCCAAATGACATAAATAGTCAAGAAGCATCATATTGGACTAACCATAACCGACGATTGTAGATACTGATGATTAGAACGTCAAGTAGCTTGTTTTCGGATATTTTTTTTTTATTTTCTGAAGTTTTTCCACCCATTGTCACATTTTACTCAATATTCAACCTATCCATTGATCAATTTCGCTTAAAGGCCAGATTGATGATTTATTTCAATTCACGAATCGCATTTTCTGAATTTCATTCCTTTTGTTCAACAAGCTCATTAAAATATAATGGGCCTGGTAACTTCAATATAATTATTTTAATTTCTACTCATAAATTCCAGAACACATTTATGGAGTTCGTTATATACTTGTCATATATATGGAGTTTGTTATATATATATAAACATACATTGAAATGATTCACAATATTTGACTTGATTACTACATTTTGTAGAAATCATGTGAATGATATCTGATTCAATTCCATAATGAATGTTTGGAAAACAAACTGGATAGAGAAAAGTATGTCTGTATAATTCAGTATTCATATGGACATAGTTATTTCGAAAGAATTCTTCATTTGTATAATTCAATGTTTATATGAAAGTAACTTATTCGAGAGGATTTTTCTGTAAGTTTGTGTCTGAAATTAATTGTTCCTTTCCTTTCATCAGAAGATTTTCACATGTTCCTATATAACGATGGAGAAGTGGAAGAAGAAAGCCAAACCCTGTCTTTTCCAAAAAATCATTTCTTTCTACAAATATGCCCTCTACAATTTGAACAGAAAGTGATTGTAATAATGCTGTAATTTTCACTCAACATTATTTATTTTTTTCCTGGATCTGCTTCACAATCCGACGAATAATCTCCTTCGTAAGATTTTATTTTTCAATTTACACAATAATCTGTCAAAAATTTTGTCGAAAAGGTATGGAAACACCCGTGTTCTTACAACTTTGAGTTCAACTATTTGACTGACTATTATTATTTTGTTCTCGCTCGAATTGTATGGTTTGATGAAAATGTTAAGTATATATTATGAATTTCTGAATATTTCGTAAAATTTGTGAACAGAAGGTTCCACTCATAACAAATTTCATTTCATGTTCGAATTTTTCTGGGCCATTGTCTACCACTTTATTGCATATTCGATATTGATAAAACGCTAGAATACGACAACCACTCATTTCGGCGATAAGGTTGAGAAACATGTACTTTACGAAACGACAACAAAAAATTTGTGAAAATAAAAAGAAAACACTTATATAGTAGTTGACGGAGTATCTGATGTGTTTATTATCATTGCTGGTCTCCTCCAGGGTTCAGTTTTTGAGCCGTTTATGTTTCTGCGGAACATTAATAACCTTCTAAATACGACATTCAACAAGTATGCAGCTCAGCAGATGACACTGCTTGAACATCTGAAATTTTGTCACTAGCAAATGAAGAAATCAGGTGAACCTTATCCGGAAATGAATAAATGACATTTTACAGAATTTTATTTCAAAATCATCTATGATAATGATCGACTGAAGTTCATGGGAACTGAATATCTCGCCAACGTCCAATGTTTCACATTCTAACCAAAAACTGTCTTTTATCTGAGCCTTTCACTGTCCAAATTTTTTACCCGTCCCAGTGTAACTTGAGCTGTCCGCATATTTGCAAGATCAATATTTGTTTCATTGGGAAACTATGTACAGAACAATCCACTGTGAGATATTTATGTTCACCGCAAGATAAGCTGTAAATCAATGATGGAACGATTATTAGCTGCAAGAGCTATGCGATCACTCATATCTAATTAGAAATATGTATACTGCTTTCGATGAATAAATGGATTGACGAAGCAAACATTGATTCGATGTACATCAATGGTACAAACTCATGTTATTAGAACCGTTATAACATGATGCTTGAGCTGAATCGGTGATGGCAGTATTTAGTATCGGATAGAAATGACAATATTTAGAATCAGTGTCGTTAACCGGAGGATGTTGCGATTGAATGAGAAGTTATCAAAAACATGATTTTATGATGCTCGAAGAAAAAACAAGTTCTAAAATGAATCAAACTCATTAATTTATATGATATGAAAATAATGTTTTCTTGGAATCACATAGGTTAGGTTCGACTCTTCACTGCAATCCGCACGGGTTTATTGTGGTTCACACCTATTCACACTCGACCAAATAAACCCGGCTTCTTAACGAAGCCAATTAGTTTGGTATGGTGAGTGGTCTTTCAGGTCAGATGGTGAGAGTATGGCTCTGATTCGGTCCCCAGCGGGGCAGGCACAAAGTATATGCTCTGCTGCTTCATCGTTAATGAGGCATAAATTTGCCTTTGCTCTCCTTGTCCTGGCCGATAGCCTTTCAATTGAGCATCTTCCCTCTATCTACCTGTACCACTGCCAAGGGAACCCCTACTCCTCCTGATTCACCCCCCTCTCGAATCCCCGTCGCAGAGCGGCGGCAATGCGGGAGGACGAACCAGCGGGGTAGAAGTCCCTTTTTCTTTTTTTATCACTTCCAATATTACAATTTTTTCCCAGTTCCTAGCTCCGCTGTACGCCGCAGCTGTCTTCTTTCATTCATTACTAACAACATTATTCGCCCATTCATTCACGAATCTTATCCAGTCACCCCTCTTTCCATTCCCTTCCCTAAGTGTTATCTCACCTTTTTCCCATTCCATTCTTTCCTTCCAAACGCGCCATCCAATCCTATCTCCGTCCATACATCTCTCAATCACGTGATCTGCCATTTTCGGTTCTCCATATCCACAGGGGCACGGAACTTCCGGTCCCAGCTTGAACCTAGCTAAGTATCCTGGGAAGTTGCCGTGTCCTGTCAACAACTGCACGACCTTCCTCGACAGATCCAGCGGTTCATGCCCAACTGTTTTACAAAACTTGTAGAACAGTCGCCCAGTCGTTCCGCTCTCCCATTCCTCTTGCCAGTCGCCCTTGATTCATTCCTTTATTCTCTTTCGCTCTTCATTCTTACTGCCTATCCTTCTCACCTCCCACGTCACACTCTCTCCAACCCCTTTGTGGCTTCCTCGTGCGCATTCCGATTGCCTATGTTGTTGGCTAAGAGTGCTTATATAATGCTCTATATAATGCCTGTCCGTGCTCCCCTTTCACTCCTCTCCTCAATCTTTCTCTGAATAATCGCTATCCTCTTATTCTTCGTTCTCCCCTTTTTCAACCCTTCCACACCCACTGCGGAGTCACTAACTATCATGACATTCTCTTCCATACCCCACACATTCATCACCTTCTCGATCGCAATCATCTCCGCCTCATTCGCACTGCTCTGTTCGTTGACTCTTTCGTTACCTGTTACCCATTCACCCTCCTCTCTCTCCCATGTCCATCCTATTCCTACTCTTCCTTCGTCTGACCTCATCCCGGCGTTCACATGCACCTCAGTCATTCTTTCTCCATCCACTTCCCCCAGCAATGTCCCTTGCATCCATGGGGATACCCTATCACCTCCTTTCAATCTGTCTTCAATCTTTCTCGACCCATTCAAACTCCATTCCGAGTATCTTGCCCTAGCTTCCACGTGTAGTGGTGCGAACCTAGACATCACGCAGAGCGTAGCCGTTGGTGTTGTCCTGTACGGCCCGCTTGTTGCGATCAGGAAGGGCCTCTGCGCTGCGCTCAGCTGCCTTTTTATTCTGCTGTCATGCACTATGTATCCCCATACTTGCACTCCGTATAGCATCACTGGTTTTGCTACCCTTTCGTAGATGATTCTCACGCATTCTCTCCTTAGCCCAATATTCTTTCCGGTCCACCTCCTTAGCTCTCTCACCAATTCACTCATCTTCTTTCCCACCTCCTTGTGGTGGTCAATGAATAACAATCCAGTGTACACCACAACCCCAAGGTATCTCACATTCATTCTTATCTCTAGCTCTCTCTCATTTGTACTAATGACTGGAAATCTTTCATCCCTTCTCGCTGGTATGTACATGCATTCTGTCTTTCTTTCATTGTACCCCAACCACATCTCTTCCTCCCATTCTTTGCATTTATTCCATACCAGCTTCCATCTTTCCTCTGTGCTTCACACAGAGTTGCCTTCGATGATGATCAGCTGATCGTCCGCGTAGGCTTGCATATATACTCCGTGCGCTCCAATGCCTTCTCTATCTTTCATATTCCTCATTCTTTCGAACCATGCCTCCATCAGAATCAACCATAGGGTCTGTCCCAGACTGGAACCCTGTGCGCAGCCTCTGTTCACCGTTTCAGAATGTTAATGAGGCAGTCGGATAGTCAAGGTGCAAGATTCCCACCTTGATATCCGCGACAACCTTCCCATATGAGGGTTTTTGCACGTCAGCTACACCTGACGATGCCTTAGATTCAACCGTGTAGGGCTTTTTCACCTCTGGTTTTGGTGAATCATCACTTGAGCGCTGATCTGCTCATAAGGGGTTTGTTCCTCCACCTGAGACAGATTCTGCGTATGCCGTTCAAGAATTTGGTGCAAGGCGGTTTCATAATGTACCCTGCTCTTGAGGAGACGACTCAGTCGTTTCCTGGCTGCACCATAAAACCTTTTTTTTAGGTTCAGTTATTGGATCAGGAGTTGGAGGGTTGAGAAGCTCTCGCTCCTGAATCAAATTTACAGGGAGGTCAGTTGGAGTCGTTAGCTCGACATCGATCTCCCCTGAAAGAATTTTGGAGTTTATCACTTGTTTATCACTGGAATCACTTATGTGGATATCAAGTTACTCATCGTATTCTCATTTATCTGCATAGATGAATTTTTCGACAAGGTTTCATATCATGTGAACTATGTGACGTAATGAACTCTGTTGAAAAACTGTTAAAATCTGTTTTTCCGTTAACCACTTGACGCCCCTCCGTACGAATGAGAGCTCTCAAAAGTCGATACTTTCTTAGGAACATAAAAGAGTCGCAGGGGTCCGAAGCTGGTGAATACGGTAGCTGAGGCATGATTACGGTGTTGCTTTTGGTCAAAAACTCACGACCGATGAAGACTGGGCAGGTGTATTATCGTGATGCAAAAGTCATGATTTGTTTTTCAGAACACCGGACGTTTTCTTCGTATTACCTCTCGCAAGCGGCTAATCACTTCAGGATGATACTCCTTATTGACCGTACGATCACGTGGCAAGAACTACCGATTTTTTTTTCATTTATCCTGTGAAAATTGTACCACTTTTTCTAATTCAGAGTACAATTGCCGTATGCCACTGTCAACATTTCAGTTATTTATGAGCACTCGATTTTATGTTTTACAGAAAATAAGATGCAAACTCTCTGATCCATTTTTTTGCTGCAGCAGAAACTCTTCGAACACGTAAAACACTATCAACTTTTATACACCCTCACCAACCAACTAAACATGCTGAACAGATGAAATTGTGAACATATTTTCGGGACGAGTATACCAACATATTTACGCAGCCCGCGAAATTTGAACATTCACCTTCTTTTTTGAACAGAACTTCAATTTTGGAGCGGACTCAATAAATGATGAAATATTGGAACAATTTTGATATTGATGAGTGAGTTCATAATATTTCCTCCATTACTTCACTCACTTGAGTAACTGATGAAGAGTGGTATGTAGTTGAAGATTACTGTTATTTTGTTTACATTTGCTTGCGTAGAAAGTTGTATGAAAAACTGATTCACCTCACTTGCCTAAGCAAATTTATCATTATGTGGAATATTGTAGAAACTCACACTATTCCAAACTGGAAAAATTCACAACTATTTTTACCATGTATACTGGATGACATATTCCTTGCGTTGAAAAAACATCAAATTTTCGTTCTGAAAATGATCAACAGAATCATAATAAAGTTTCCTCAATGAATCTCTTTCCAATTTACAGCATTGCGTTCTTTAAACGTTGAATAACCTAAATCATAGTCTCAAAAAGTACGTACAAGATATAACGCCATTCTTATTAGTCAGTGAGCTATGCTTGAAGGCAGTAAACAAAACTGAACAAATGAACTTCAAATGTTCAAGCCAGTCTCGGATATACCTACACAGTAGGTTGAATGGACTGACGCCTATCAGAAAACAACTACTTCTCTGGCTAATACCACGAACGGCGTTGGATTATATCCGATGGACGGGGAATGAAATACTCTGACATAATTTAGATTTTCAATTATGGAATATCATTGACTTTAGGTCGATGATGGTCACTATCTTGCACTGACGAGTGGCTAAGGAGCCCGAAACCGGTCTGCAAGTGTGTCCGTTCCAAGAAATTTTCTGTGAAGATACCTGCGTAGACGCCTTTCGTGGTATTAGCCAAGGAAGTATTTGAATGTGTCTACATTCTACCTACTGTGTAGGTATATCCGAGACTAGCTTGAACATTTGAAATTAATTTCTTCAGATATGACGTCATATCAACCTAGTGAAAAATATGCACAAAGGAGAAAAATATATTGAAATAAATCATTACACATATGTCACTCAACTCACATCACTCATAAATTCACCTTATACACTACGTTGCTATGCAAAAAAATTGATGAAAATTGACTGAAAAATAGGTAAACTTTGCTGCACTTTGAATCCATTACGAATCAAACGATAAGCTGGCTAAACCACAGGCTGATTTTATAGAAGAATTGTTCAATAAATCGAAACCGGTCGTGAAAAATGTTAATCACAGTAGAAATTAGACAAAAGTGATTTTCACCATCCTATAATCAATTGTTCAATTTTCCAACTGTTGATTTTCGTTTTTGACTGTTACACTAGTGATATTCAATAACAAAGTGAAAAATCAGATCATCAAATATTCGTTAAATTCCTATGACCATAATTATGGAAACTGAATATCCTACATGGATAAAGATGTTTCTTCAGCCCTCGGGAGATTGTTCCATATGAAAGTTCTATAGAAGGCAATGTTTCTGCTTTTCAAATCTCTGCAACATTCTCAACGGCGTATGAAATCAATTACAATCCTTTTTTACACAAGCCTTTCCCTTGCTTTCAAGACCCTTCCAAAACACTAACATCTAAGTTATAAGACTGACATTCCAACAAAGCCGGCCTGTCACAACTCACTCATACAAACGAGATACTTTTTCCGACTCACGGACAAGCATTACAATACCCCACGTAGAGCAAATAAAAGGAACAATTCGGATTGACAACAATGAGAAGGCAAGTGAGCGTGGGGAACAGGACTACTCCTGTGAAAGCAGACCTTGATTGCCAATCTGGACAGACCCTGCAACGTTTCGCTGAAAAGTTGGCAGGGCCTTAACGCTGCGCTTTTTTCATTTCCAGAAGTTGGATAGCCCGCTCGGTATTTTATTTGCTCCAATGCTTGTGCCTACGATGGGATGTGATTGAATTCAACAACTTTCACCCTCAATTTCACAAGTTGTGTGAACTATGGAGTCACTCACGAGTTTGGTGTCAGGTGTGTGGTGCCGTTCATAATCGAAAGAGGTGAAGAAAATCAGCAAAGTCCATTGTTTTTATCATGCAAGTAAAAAAATACGACAATGTATTTTTTTCTCGGTGGTCAATCATTTTCATATGGTTGAATCTTCTTCGTTGATGTTGAGTTTATTGATTCATTCAGTGAGTGATAAACATATTCGATGCCTCAATTCAGGCAAACAAATATATATTTTACAGAACTTTCAACAATTTTTCTTCCATTATATATTCATTTCGAATGTACATCACAAATTATACTCGTAAAAGTTGACATTTCAGTTTTNATATTCGTAAAAGTCGACATTTCAGTTTTCATTTTTAGAGAGAACTGTTAATGTTAGCAAATCTGTACTTATGCAAAGACCCTCACTTTGCTATGCTTCCAAAATACAAATCATGGAATTATTACACAACAACAGAAAGTAATTGGCGCTCCGGGGGGACTTCATTGATTCCAGTGGCGCATTTGTTTTTTCAGCTGCAGACAAACCCGGAAAACCCTGCAGCACCACATCATTTGAAGATCTTGATCTGCCAACGTCCTCTCTCTCTCATGAAATGAAATGTAGGGTGTCTCCAATAAATTCAATTAATCGCCAAAACACTTAGTGACAGTTGCATATATTTACCGTTTGTATTGTAATACTTCATTCTGTTCCATATAGATAGCGGCACAAGACGTAATGATTGGAAGCTCATTCCTGATCGAGTAGTAGTCTGTCAGTCATTAGAAACGATTGCCTTGTTGTTGTGTTACTGTGATATTGAAAATGTAGTGTATTACTCAATCCCAAAATCCTGCTATGTTATTATATATAACTCTGCATTATCCCATAAAAACTACATACTTCGTTGAATTCCCATTTTGTGTATGTAAGAACTCAGAATGATTCATTGAATCCACATTTTATCTTAGGGCAGGCGCACACTACACACTTTTTATCGGCCAATAGTTTAGTCTGGTTGGGTTTGGTGGGGGTACACTACTCAAACAAAACTGTTCGGTTCGGTGCGGGTGCGCAGACCACCAACTGGAAAGTCTGAACAGTTGTTAATATATTTATTTTGACAAATTGTATTGAAAATATTGAAGAATGTTATCGAAGAAAGTTCGTTTTCTTCTATCTTCAGCATCCATTTCACCTCATGCAGGAACAACAATTGCACAAACCTCATGCGATAGTTTCTTTTTAATATTAACATCGGAATATTTTTTTGATGCTTTATTATCAAATTATACTCGTAAAAGTTGACATTTCAGTTTTAATTTTTAGAGAAAACTGTTAATGTTAGCAAATCTGTACTTATGCAAAGACCCTCACTTTTATATGCTTTGTTAGTTATTACGATTTGAAAACAATTGTGAATGTAATAACACTTTCAAAATACAAATCATGTAATTATTAAACAATAACAACAATTAATTGGCGCTCCGGGGCGACTTCATTGATTCCAGTGGCGCATTTGTTTTTTCAGCTGCAGGAAAACCCGGAAAAACCTGAAGTACTACATCATCTGAAGATCTTGATCTGCCAAAGTCCTCTCTCTCTCATAAAACATTTTGTTCATTTTGTTCCATATAGACGGCAGCACAAGAGGTAATGATTGAAAGCTCCTGATCGAATAGTAGTCTATCAGTCATTAGAAACGATTGCGTTGTTGTTGTTGTGTAATTGTGATATTATAAATGAAGTGTATTTCACAATCCCAAAATCCTGATGAGTTATTATATACAACTCTGCATTATCCCATAAAAACTACATGATTCATTGAATTTTCATTTTGTTTATGTAAGAACCCATAATAATTCATTGAATCCACATTTTAGCTTAAAGTGATATTGTTTATTCCACATTTCAATCTACTTGAGTACTTTGATGTAAAGTACTCATATTATCCAAAATGGCATCGCTAGAATGAAATATATTTTGCCTCATACGAAAGCTTGATGGAGGAAGACAGATACGTACTTTTCGAAGCAGTTCAATACAATTTTTTCATATAGTCGTACCAGTTCCACTTGGATTGGTGCATGAGAAGGAAATTCAGTAATATTTTTGCGTATTTCTTATACCGTAGCAGTTTCATTGAATAGTTGTTGTTGTTTTCAATGATTCATTCCAAATGAACAACAATGAACAACAATATACTGAATATATTTGAAGTTTTTGGCTTTCTGCTAACTCCATCTTGATACAAAAAACAAGGATGAGGAAATCTTCCAAGGAAAGGAAAGAAGTAATCAATTTTAAAATAAGTCACTCTATACATGGATGTGTAGATCATGCAAAGAAGTAACTTTCAGACACAAACTGAAATTTTGTTTTATGAGAGAGAGGACATTGTTAGATCAAGATCTTCAGATGATGTGGTGCTGCAGGTTTTTCCGGGTTTTCCTGCAGCTGAAAAAGCAAATGCGCTACTGGAATCAATGAAGTCGCCCCGGAGCGCCAATTAATTTTTATTGTTGTATTTATTTTATTTTTATCGTTGTTTCAACACATTGTAATCTACTTGAGTACTTTGATATAAAGTACTCATATTATCTAAAATGGCATCGCTAGAATGAAATATATTTTGTCTCATACGAAAGCATATATAGTCGTACCAGTTCGACTTGGATTGGTGCATGAGAGGAAAATTCAGTAGTATTTTTGCGCATTTCTTATACCGTAGCAGTTTCCTTGAATAGTTGTTGTTGTTTTTAGTGATACGATCCAAATGAACAACAATATACTGAATATATTTGAAGGGTTTCCCACAAAAACAGCTCCAATTCATCAATAAATTGTTGTACATCAGAGTATTTATACGATTCCATGTTTCTTTTTGTTGATAGGCAAACTTATTGAATTCTGGTACCAAATGATATTTCAATTTTGAAAATATGTCATATTCAGGATAGTAGTAGACAAATTTGAGATTGTGATACGCAAGGATCTATTCTTGCCGATGATTTTCAATTGTATCAAACATTTCACCACCATGATTCTATGATAGCACAAGAGTCAAAAATATGGCGTTTTAGCTGAATACAGAACTATGGTTGGAATAGTTTATGAAACATTTTTTTAGATGCCAATATCGTGTATGGACTATAATACTTCGAAACAGGATATTTGGATATTTGCGAAAACCATTCATCAAAATTGCTTTACTTACATTCACCAATGGAAGTTATCAACCTAAAAACGTGAAATATTTTGAGTGGATTCACGTTTTTTCTTCTTCTGAAGAGGATAACTTCATAAATATTGGGACATCTGGTAAGTCCGTCTGGTGAGAGAAGAATATGGGACATGTTTCCAAAACACAAAATATTTTTTTCATGTAATTCAATGTTTATATGAAAGCAGCTTTTCGAAAGGACTTTTCTTTCAGTTTGTTTTTGAAAGTTATTTCTTTGGAAGATTTACACATCTTTGTATAGAGTAAACTTTTTGAAAAAATTGCTACTTTCCTTTCTTTGGAATACTTCCACACATTTTTTTGTATGAAGATGGAAAAATGAAAAGGCAGAGCCTGTTTTTCCCAAAAATCTCTCCTGAAAATAAACCCCTTTCAATTCAAACATTGATTTCGTTGTCAAATCTTATCATCAGACATCAGACATCATTTCCATCATTCCCAAAACTAACTCTATCAAAAAGAGTGATATCAGATTTTTGTTATATTATATAAAAATATTTTTTATGTGGAAAAATGCTTACTCAAGAGAATTGATGAGACTCATATTGTTCATAACGTAGACTACTATGATTTTTCAAAGTAACGATAGATAAAAACTATTTCAAGTTGATAAAATTGACGAAACCAGAAGAAAGTGTAGAATGATGGTAGAAGATCCTGAATATTCCACATAATTTATGAACATGTGAAAAAATCCGTAATGACGTTCAAATGCGATTCTATCATAATTTCTTCATTGCCCTTCATCCCCTATCAAGTTTTCACTTCATTAATCAATTCAGTTTCCACAAATTCCACTATCTGACCGAAAATGATTTCTCATCGTTATTCGAAATTATTGGAGAAAATTTCACTTGTCTCAGTAATTCTCGCTCAAATCTGCTGTGCAATCTTTACCCACGACTGCTCAATCTGTTGATCCACCCGCGAATTATATCAGATCCACAAGCGTCAAAATGAGGCCAATTAGGAAAAGTAAACACCGCGCTGACAGAGTCGGACTGGCGCCTCGAGCGTTTCAACGTTTACACATCATTTATGATTTTGAATTATATCGGCTGCGAATGCAGCTTTGAAGTAAATCGCTAACAGGATGATGAATGGATTCGTTTGTGGTCGTTTGCGAAAGACATCCTTTGAGGTTTTTTTTTCAAAAAAAAGGTGCGGTTTGAGATAGTTTGTTGAAGTTGTTTGAAATATCAGATTGCGAAATTGAAATCGTTAGTTTTTTTCTTCAAAACAACGTCTCTCTATTGGAAAATACGAAATTATTTCAAACTTTCCATTTTTATTCATTGAGAAGGTAACAGTTTTCAGAATGAAAAGGTTTCAGAATAGGTATGTAACGTTTTTGACTCTCTATGGATGAATCAACAGAAATCTAATGAAATTGAACTTGTTTTATTATCAACTGAAAATACATCATTATTCCAGGAACAAAATAATTCATAAAACAATATATAAACTTTGTTTATATAATTAATGTATCTTCTCTGAAGTATGCTGTTTAGCAAACACCAATTGAAACACAGTTAGCCTCACTAACGGTAAGTTACGTCTTTCTTATTATTAATATTATTGTAAATGCTGTTCTGAAGAAAAAAAACGCCAGTCGCCACTAGTAGCCATAAACCAATTGTGACGTAGCTGAGAGCACGTGAATATACGATATTCTCTGCCGCTCTAGATGTAGCGAGAATAATGCTACCGACTTCGATGGAATTCCAGAGAAATTTTCTACCGCATTCGATTACGATATACAGGGTGTAACTGAACAAGTGTAAGACATTCAAGGACGTTAAAAGATAGGATCTTTCATATAAATGAACTTCATTGGAGCATCTCTTGTTAAGATACAGCCCCTTAAAGGGGGTACATAAAATTTGTATAACATTTTTTTTCACAAGCACTGAAAAAGTTACAATATTGAAATTAACCTGACGTTTCGTACTACCAAAAAGACACTTATCCAGTAATTTATTTGGTTTACCCCATGGCTGTATTACTAACTACAAAATAACAATAAATCCAGTTCGCATTTATGACGATGTATCTCTGTAGCTGTTCCTAAAATAATTTTTTGCTGCGTACTGGTTTATTTTGGACAAAAAACCCAAGAGACATTTTTGTTAAGAATGGAACAGGCTATCGGAAATAAATTTTTAAATGGTAAACAAATAATAAGACAAAAAGTTGAATTGGAAATAAATTTTAGGGGTTGCGTTTTCCACCCCTTACAACCATGGGGTGAACCAAATAAATTTCTGGCTAAGTGTCTTTTTGGTAGTACAAAACGTCAGGTTAATTTCAATATTGTAACCTTTTTAGTGCTTGTGAAAAAAATTGTTATACACATTTTATGTACCCCTTTAAGGGACTGTATCTTAACAAGGCATGCTCCAATGAACTTTCTTTATTTGAAAGATCCTATCTTTTTTTCGATGAGGAATTATATCCTTAAATGTTTTACACTTATTTAGTTACACCCTGTATGAACGCTAGTCACGAGCATATCGACACGGTCAAGTGTAAGTTACAATGCGGTACGTGAAGCGATCTAGTAAGGCGATAGACATTTGAATAATAGTTTTAGTTGAAGTGTTTGTTGTATTCAAAGTGAAAAAAATCAAGTTTCATTATTAAGTGTAGTCAATAATTGATCAACACACGGGAAAAAACGTAACAATTTTTTGTTTTCATTATATATAATAAAGTAGCTTTGTTCTGATTAGGATAATGAAAATTATCAGAATATTGGGATACCATGTGGTATAAGAGTACACTTCCGTATTGCTACTCACCCAAATAATGTCACAGTTTTGCTCTTGACTGGTCAACAAAGACCACCCTTAAAATAACTTTCATTTTTCAATGTCAATAGTTGTTACGATAGAAAATTTAGCACATATATCCCATCTGAGGAATTTTGTGTTGTTTCTGTTGAAAACACCATATAATCTGAAATCTCACCAAAAATGTTAATATTGAAACCGAAGAAAGTTTAAAATAGTTTCTGAAACCAATTGTTTTTTTCATGAAAAGTATTCCGTTATATTTGAAACGTCTGCAATAAAATGCTTCAAAAGTTCAAACTTCAATCATTAAAAAAAGTGGCTGAAATGTTTTTTGGCAAATTTCCAACAATTGTGCTGTTAATACCATTCAGGCTGTCCTTTTGTGTTGGAAAAAATATGTTTTTCCGATAACTCCCCGATTGACAACCCTCAGAAGTCCAAACTACTGTGAACTGAGGATTAACGAGACCTTACCTCTCAGTTGAGATTAAATGAAACCTTCACATAGTGGCTACTAGCTGATGACCATATGTTCGAAAGAT
The DNA here is from genome assembly GCF_000500325.1 of Leptinotarsa decemlineata. Classification (NCBI taxonomy): domain Eukaryota; kingdom Metazoa; phylum Arthropoda; class Insecta; order Coleoptera; family Chrysomelidae; genus Leptinotarsa; species Leptinotarsa decemlineata. The sequence goes on along the minus strand of NW_019290841.1, from coordinate 27,890 downwards.
ATACGCGCTGATATGTCTTCCAAGAAGCTTCACTAAGGTCGGAAGGATATAATCACCAGTTACTGTAACAATATCACTTGTCTGAATGATTTGTTGGAATTATTCACAATATTAATGCTGTGTTATACCAATAGATATATTATGCAAGACGTATGTCCTCTTTAAGGTTCTGTTCTGGTGGCATCAAAAATTATTATCATTATTATTATCATGTTATTGTGCTGAAATTGAACTACAGATGACCATTGAAAATATTATATTTTCAGAGATGAGGAATATGAAAACAGTTTCTCATAAACAAATGAAACAAAATCCAATTTTTCTTTGGTATTATTCAACTTCATCAATAATTGGTCCATCGTTTTCTTGAGATGGAAATTGTCTCTCATTCTGGGAGGAAGCTCCAGAGTATAGACCGATGACAATAGGCTTGCAAACGTTTTCAATCTCTTGCTTTTTCATCACATATTCTCTTTCCGTAATGTTCTCATTGGAATTCATCCAGTTCGTTATATCACTACATAACTTGGAAATTTTTGTTTTATCAGCATCTCTGATTCTTGATCCAGCATTGGGATCGTTCAACAGGGTTGTCATCTGGTAGATATATCTGTAGAAATGCTGAGTTTATATTCGTTGTTAGATTTCAATGTTCACTTTGAGTCCAAAAACAAAAAAATGGGGACATTTTGAAGATTTTATGTGAAAAATCATCGGACGTGAATTTTTTTTGATAATAACACCTGAAAGATATTGAGGAAAGAGGTTTTTTGAATAAAAATTCTCTAAACACATAAATAGTAAGTGAGAATTTTCACTAACAACAGTATTCATTATTAATTGTCAAACTCAGATAATATGTAATACTTAATTACAATGAAAAATGTTAAATTCCAAAAAACAGGGTTCATACAATTTGACGACCGATTTGATATGTAATTGAATGAAATAATATTCATCAGTTTTTGAAAATTTTAATAGATTACTCACGACTCTAAATCATTTCTGGCAGCCACAGCAGCTTTCACTTCTAGATCATGCTCTTTGAACTTCTCGGCATCGGCAATCATTTTTTGTATCTGTTCTTTGGTTAATCTTCCTTTGTCGTTGGTAATTGTGATATTAGTTTTTTTTCCCGTGATTCCTTCAGATGCGGTAACTGTCAGGATTCCGTTTGCATCGATATCAAAAGAAACTTCGATTTGTGGTACTCCTCGAGGAGCAGGGGGAAAACCTTGAGAATAAAACGATACCAGTATTTTCAAATTATGATAATGATGTCTCAGTCAATCAGAAAAATAACAAGATGTAGGTCAGTAGAAAATATGTACAAGTGTAATGAAGGACAAACAGAAAAGTTGGTCTCAAAAAGTTACGGCGACATATTTTCTTAAGGAAAAGTCCAATTCAGTCGTTATTTCAGGGTGACATCATCCACGACATGTGATTTTATCGCTATCTACACCGTAGCTGCATAATAGATCCGACCCAAACACCAAAGTGCCTGGGGCTCAATTAATTCCAACGCAGCTCGACTGCATTCATGAAACCTTCGTCTAAAAGAAAGATTGTTCACTAGTAGTTGTCCCAACTTGTGGGGCTGTACAAGTCCTTTTCATGTCTTGTCCAAGTCCTTTCCATGCCCTGTCCAAGTCCTTTCCATTTCCTGTCCATGTCCTGTTCATATCCTGTCCATGTCCTGTTCATATCCTGTCCATGTCCTGTCCATGTCCTGTCCATGTCCTGTCCATGTCCTGTCCATGTCATGTCCATGTCCATGTCCATGTCCTGTCCATGTCCTGTCCATGTCCTGTCCATGTCCTGTCCATGTCCTGTCCATGTCCTGTCCATGCCATTACCTATCCTGTCCATGACCTTCTATGTCCTGTCTATGATGGCCTGTCCATGCCACGTCCATGTACTGTCCATTTTCTGTTCATGTCCTGTCCATGTCCTGTCCATGTCCTGTCCTGTCCTGTCCATGTCCTGTCCATGTCCTGTCCATGTCCTGTCAATGTCCTGTCCATGTCCTGCCCATTGCCTATCCTGTCCATGACATTCCATGTCCTGTCTATGGCCTGTCCATGCCCTGTCCATGTACTATCCATTTTCTGTTCATGTCCTGTCCATGTCCTGTCTATGTTATGCCCATGTCACGTCTATGTCCTGTCCATGTCCTATCCATATCCTGCCCATGTCCTGTCTATGTCCAGGAAATGCACTTACATGGAACACTGCCATCCTCAGTGGCACTGAGTAGTGTAGAACTCCTGTGAATACAAACTTAGTGCAGAAAGGTTTTTTTTGTATAATTCAGTGTTCTTATAAAAGTATTTGTTTCGAAAGAATTGTTACCTTCCGTGTAATTCAATGTTTATATAGAAGTAGCTTGTTTCAGGAGATCTTTCTCTTTCAGTTTGTGTCTGAAAGTTACTTCTTTGCATTATCTACGCATCTATGTATAGAGTAACTTATTTTAACATTGATTACTTCCTTTCTTCCTTTGGAAGATTCCAACATGGAGTAGTAGAAACCCAAAAACTTTCCAATTTTTTTTATTATCTCAATATTTTTTAAGTATATATTTTATTGAAATATCTACCCCGAATGACGAATTGCACGAAAATTTTGATGAGATATTCTTGCAAATATTGAAAAAATTAAAAGAAAATGATTTGAAAGACCACTCGTATGATATCAGAAATGAAAATATTACAAGAAATATGAGACAAACAGAATGATAGGAAAACTAAAGTATTGATACATGCTCTATAATTTTTCTGACAGAATTGCTGATAAAATAAGAAACTGATTCTTTGTAGTCATTCTGGAAATACATGCAATAAAGCATAACTGGAACTTCTGAAGTTTCCTCAACTTCAGATGATGTTGTGCTGCAGGTTTGTCCAGGTTTTTCTGCAGCTGAAAAAGCAAATGCGCCACTGGAATCAATAAAGTCGCCCCGGAGCGCCAATTAATTTTTATTGTTGTTTTATAATTTCATGATTTGTATTTTGGAAGTACTTCAAATAAAATTTTGTCGAATTCTTGTTAACAATCACCAACTAGAAATGAATAATCATACATTATCTGACAACTACGTAATTTCAGTAACTTGTTGCAACTAACTGTTTATATTTTCTTGTGAAACAAATGAATGAATTATATTTTTATCATCATTGTGTACTGTTTTACATTTCATCAAAAACTTTCCAACGATATAATGTTAATAATTCCTATTCGTTTGTGAGTTTTCCACCGTTTCAACAGGTTAAAATATATAAAATAAATAAGCAGGTATCTCTCACCTGATAAATCAAACTTTCCTAACAAATTGTTATCTTTCGTGAGAGACCTCTCTCCTTCGAAAACTTGAATCAATACTCCTGGTTGATTGTCGGCGTAGGTAGAGAATATCTGAGTGTGCCTGGCTGGAATCGTCGTATTTCTTTTTATCAAAACAGTCATAACGCCTCCTGCTGTTTCAATTCCTGTAGCAAATTATTGTGTTTTCGAATGAAGGATTGAAAAATCGTACGACGTAGATATACCTAATGAAAGAGGAGTCACGTCCAATAGAAGTAGATCTTTGACGACTTCAGAGTTATCGCCTGCCAAAATGGCCGCCTGTACTGCTGCTCCGTAAGCTACAGCTTCGTCAGGGTTTATCGACTTGTTCAACTCCTTTCCTATCAAAAAACACTTAATTTCATGGATTATTCTGAATAAAATATTTTCATCGACGATTATCATTGGTATGTGTTACTTGCCTTGGAAATTATTCGACAATAACGATTGAATTTTAGGAATTCTTGTACACCCTCCAACGAGGACTATATCATTCAGTTGGTTCTTGTTGATCTTGGCATCTTTCAGAGCTTTTTCCAAGGGCTCCAAAGTTCTCATGAAGATATCGTTGTTGATCTATTGATAAAAAACACGGTTGAGAATCGCGTCCTGAACGTATTTTCGAAAATTTCATATTCACAAAAATTGATATCTATTAGTAGATTGTAACTTTATGGAAATTTCGTTTCAAGCCTTTGACAATCAAAAATCCGATGAAATAGCCATTGTTCATCCCCCAGCTGAGATTAAACGATCTTTTTCTATAAAGATCATGACAGTAATAGGTTTGCAAGGAAGTCAGGATCCTGTTTTCACGTAACACTTCACAAAGCTCTCGATTTTTTCATGTAGATGCATATTACTGAGCTTCGATGTAAGTTTTTATTGAATAGGTTCCAAATCTTCGAACAAGTTGTGGTAACCTAGGTCAGTGCCAAATACCATGTTCATCTGCTGCTCTTACAGAACAGGCCCTGAATATTCAATGAAGTTGTGATAATTTGTGTTAATACTGACTATATTTCCACGTGAAATGATGACCATTCATTATCATTGATATTATTATCATTATTTGAACCTTAGATTGTGCTGGTCGGGCCCTATCTCCCGAAACCCCGTTCCCGAAATCCCCATTCAGGAGAGTACGCTAGTAGTATCAACCAACGACCACCTCCCAGACCATGGGGCAAGTGGTTATTGGGTCCAAGAATCATGTGCCCTGACCAAGCGCAGTGAGCTAAGAATGACAGCCTCAGTCAGGCTTATGTCGTAGGACACTGAGAACGCATACGCTGGACATGCTGACATTAAGAGCATTTGGGTCTGATCACGCGACTGCGGTAGACTGGGTTGTTGAAGACACCATCGTAGCAAACCATGATGAACTCTTCAGTTTCCGACTTCAGCTTTGATAAGCCAAGGTTTTCAATGTTGTTGAAGAAGACCCCTTGCATTGGCTCATCCTTGTGTTGCCGCAGGAGTGGAATACGCTTATGCCGCTTTTTTGTGGGCCTTTTACTGAACGAGTCTCAACTCGGTGACAGAGTTGTGATAACCTTGTTCAGTGTCGAAAATTAAAGCGAGTTTACCAGCTGCTTGATCAGCTGCTTTCTGAAGGGAATGCTTCAATTCCTGCTCTTTCATGATCGCAGACCATACAGAGACGGGAATCCGAACTCTTGACGACTTCACAGGCTTCATCCAGTACCATTCTGCCATGTTTACACTCTAAACTCAAAAGTCCACAACCTCCCTGTTGTCGGGGGAAGTACAACAGTGGAATGGACGATTTAGAATGTAAACTTCTATGGAGGTGCATCATTTTTCGAGTCTTTGTGTAGAGTGGTATCAGTTGTTCAATGCATCTCACTAGTTCGTCAAGTACCGCAAGGCATCTGAGCAAATACATAAGATGTTGTATCAAATGCCTTGCGGTAATCGATCCAGGCCATAAAGAGGTTGCGCTTATACTGTATCGTGTCCTACACATCAGCGACCCCTATCTTCGAGGAGACGCGCCGCTGGTTGTATGTAATTAAATATCATCACTATAATTTAATGTTAATACTATCATCATTATTACTTTCTCTTGATTACCATGTTCGACTATTCTTTTCACGATTCAGATCAAATTCACTCTGATCCCGAAACCGTCTTTTCTAGATGAATCAGATGCTCTTTATTCAAAAACACATGAACATCTGAGGATGCGAAAATCCATTCCAATCGGGATATTTCAACAAAACAAGCGCTTTCCTGCATCCAATTCTTATCAGTCAAAAGCCGACTACAACTACGAATTCAATCAGACCGATTGCGGACCGCAAAAAAACAACACTAAAACAATTACCTCCTCGAATTTAGCCCTGGTAATCCCGGTATAAAGGTCCACTCCGTCCGATAAAGAGTCGATTTCAATCGAGGCCTGATTCGCCGACGACAACGTCCTTTTGGCCCTTTCGCAGGCGGTTTGTAATCTCCTCAGGGCGCGCTTATTGTTTTTAATGTCGATTTTGGTTTTCCTTTTGAATTCTTCGGTGAGGTATTGGACCATGCGGTTGTCGATGTCTTCGCCACCTGGAACGGAAAATTAACTGGATTCTCTGAGAGCCGATGAATGGTTCAGATGGTGCGGTAATTCTAATTCGATTCGACTGAGATTGGGAGCGGGGTATCTAGATCGAGTTGGAAATTGGGAATTTTGAGAAAGAAAGGTTTTGACTTTGAACTTTTCTGTCAAAAAATGTGTAAATCTTTCGAAAAAAAGAGGGAAACAATTGCTTTCAAAATAAACTCTTTATAAAGATGTGTAGATCATGCAAATCACTCTTTTCAAAAAGTGTTTTGTCTCATTTTGTAGCTCTTTTGTATAATTTACAAATTTTTGTGAGGAGTTAGTTTTTAAAATAATTTTGTTTTTTCGCTTTCGCCTATCCCCTCTACCCTTTTTCCGCTTCACCGGTTCAGTGGAAGTTGACCGTATTTTACTGTATTAGCATGACTGGATTCCAAGCTGAGATCATTCATAGGAAGGAACACTGGTTTAACAGGAAGTTCAAAGAAGCTGCATATATGTTATATTTTATTCATTTTCCAGGTACAAATTTAATGCGAAATCAAATTTCAAATGAATCCATTAATGAAACAAACTCTCATATATTGCGAATTTTATGTGTAACAATAATAAAATTGAGTAGTGAACATAAGGATTCAATGGATTAGAGAGTACACATTAAAATATTGGAAGTAACCTATTACGAAAGATAGATCGCGTTTCACTACTTTATTCATTAATGAATAGAAGTAAAAGTAATAGAAGTAAAAATAATAAAAATGTGAATTAAAAAAAAATATATGAATAGATTTTTGAAAAGATGCCTCATCGGTTATCTCACCTAAATGCGTGTCTCCAGCCGTCGACTTAACCTCGAAAATTCCGGCAGAGATGAGCAGAATCGAAACGTCGAAGGTACCGCCGCCCAAATCAAAAATCAAAACGTATCTGTCATCCTCGCTTTTTTTGTCCAACCCGTACGCTATAGCCGCGGCGGTTGGTTCGTTGATTATTCGCTGGACGTCCAGACCGGCGATTGTGCCGGCATCTTTTGTCGCCTGTCTGAAAAATGAGCGATGCGCGGTTAATTGATCGTTCTGTGAACTCTCAAGGTTAAGAGTTGATGGATGTTCCGTGTGCTTGATTTTCAATCTGAGGAAGACAATATTGGAGAGTTGTCACTTGAGCTGAGTGAAATAGTGGGGTTTCAATGACGAAGCAGTGAACAAATGTTGAATCATTCGGTCATCTGAAATGTGTGAAGTTCGATAACAGAATCAAATATATAAAAATAACTAGGGACCCGCCACGGCTGCCTGCATTTCAAATCTGTAATATCTTTGAAAATATTAATCCTTATTACATGCTGTGAAGGACCATATTGATCTATATTGAATGCATAACGCATTCAAGGTACTTGATTGTATAAGGATTGATGCTGTATTGCTCAAAATCGCTTCGTAAATAAGTCAGTATTTCTCGTAAAAAGCAGGGGATAAAAAATTATTAATGTGGATTATCCCTAAGAGATGAACATATTACCATCGCGGACTATTTTGTAGACCTTTTAAGGTGTACAATACTGTAATACAGCGTTTGCAATGTAAGCCCAAAAAAATGTGTTTATTTACGACATCACATTACTGATATTATCATTATTTCACTAGTATATTATGCATTTTATATACATATAAACCTTTCTCTTAAATCACTCTATCTATTGGAAAAACAAGCATAAAAATTCATTGTGTATATGAAGACAGATAGCGGATAGCGACTGAGAAATCGAGAATGGTTTTCATTTATGATTTTTTGAATGTGACACCTCGTTAAAAAAATTACAAAATTTGGACATTGATGTTAGAGGTGACGATCTATCGAATGTCAGACTGTAATGACAAGAATGAGAAACAAAACAAAACAAGGAGACAAGATATCTCAAAGTGATCAAACGAAGTATTCATATAATTTTCAACGTATTTCAAATTATCTACGAAATTGATCAATCTGTAGAAAATACATGTAACTTATATTTCTATTATCTGTTCTCTCGTCGGGTTACAGGATATATTTCCTATGTTCAAAACTTTCGTTTTTTCGAATTCAATTTTGTGTCCTGTTCTTTGATATTTCAAATAAAAAAAAGTTGAACGCTGTACATATAGTTCATTAGAATATTTTGAGATAGAAATCTTTTCCATAATCTTTGGACATAACATCACCGATGTCATATATTCCAAAGTTTTACAGTACTAACCATCAATGTCTGAATTTTGTGAACTTTGTATAAATAGAATGAGTTTGTTTTTCGAAAGAATATTCGACTATAAATCCCGTAAGTTATGAAATTGAAAATGGTAGATAAAATACAAATCACGATCTGATTTTTCTATTACTTTCTATTTCGCAATTTCAGTTAACTCTTAACGGATGGCCTGATTATTATTTTTCAGTTCTCGTCGCGGATTTGTTCCATGATACACTTTGGCCCCTACTATTTTGATTTTTTTTCTTCGTCATGCGATAGAATTCGTTCAAGGTTTCGAAATTTTTTCCTCTGATACTACAACCGTAACTCGTATCAATAAGCCAGGGCATTATACTCATGAGTATTATTTCGAACTATATAAACTACTTAACTTATCAAAGGCAAGCTTGCACTGTTTTCTGTAGCAAAGTAAATGGAAACCATAAAAATAAAATGGTCATAATCTGAACATTTGTTTCGAAGCTACGCGTGAATAAACATATATGTATATTATACAAATATACACCTACAAAATTTTTGTAGTTCACATGTTATTACACACAAACATGTCGAATTGATAACATCCTTTTTTAAAGTGGGTAAAAGTTCTCTTCCCAACTAAAATATTTATTTTGGCAAAAAAATAATGAATGAATATGATTTCTATTCGAACTGAAATTCAGTCGACTCAAATTTTATGAGAATGATGACTAAATGAGAATTTAACTTTACAAACATGTCATATAAACTCAAAATTTTGGGTCCATTTTGGTGGACACTTTTTCATCATAAAGTGAGTTCTACTAGCTTTGGCATGAACTTATTCATAATATTGATCAATTTCATTGCGAAATGTTATTCAACTGCAATCTCTTACCGTTGTGAATCATTAAAATATGCAGGGACTGTAATAACAGCCTTGGAGACGTGGGTTCCTAGGTAATTTTCAGCAATCTCCTTCATTTTCCCCAGCACCATCGAAGAAATTTCTTCAGGAAAAAAAGTCTTCATTTCGTTTTTATACTTGACGCGTATCTTTGGTTTGCCTTTATCTTGGATTACTTCGAAAGGCCAATGCTGCATGTCTTGTTTCACAACTGGATCGTCAAATTTTCTGCCTATAAAAATAGTTTCAACATTAGTTGGGCGAAGATATGGTGCAATATTAGCAAAAAAGAAAAGAAAAATTGGTTTTCGGTAGAGCTGAACATAGGTCAAAGCAAGTAAAAAGAAATTGAATGATATTTCAAAAATGAATTGGTCAGTTGGCTTCACAGTTTTTGCAAGTGCTATTGAAGATATTACTTGCTCACCAATTAATCTCTTGGCATCGTATACAGTATTTGTGGGATTCATCGCCACTTGTCCTAGTGCTGGTTCACCAATCAATCTTTCCACGTCTGTGAAGGCGACATAACTAGGAGTTGTACGATTTCCCTGGTCATTGGTTATGATGTCCACAATTCCTGAAATTTCAAATTTGTGGTACCCTACATCTCAAAAGAAACTGAAATGACAAGACGATAACTTTGTTCAAAAATATTCCTATGAAAAATGACTAAAGTAAATGTACGCACCATTTTTGAATACTGCTACACAGGAATACGTAGTACCAAGATCAATTCCCAAGGGAAGTCCTTTAACATTAGCAGTGGCCATCAACTGAATTTACTAATGAATTTACTGCAGATTTTGAAAATGTGATGATGATGTGGATTCAGACGAACTTGATGATGATGATTTTGAAATGTCAGGTAGGTTGTCATGAAACTTCAATTTTAAATTTCTTTCTTGGTTATGTGATATTTGGTTACACATGATATTTGCACAGAACACTTTAGAGAAGAAACATTCAATTGACGGTACTTTGATGTTGAGAGATAAAGTTTCTGTGATATATATTCTGTGTTGAATGTGTTCAATATCAGTTTTCAGCGGTAAATTGAAGTTGTTCAAAATTTTCGAATATATTCATTAACGATCGAGAAATTATCATGATATCATTCGGCAGGTTGTTGGTTCCAAATTTCAACCAATCCAGCTTTGTTGAACCATGTTTATGTTCAACAAAAATTTCACGAATGTCACAGGTTGACAATATTGCTGAAAATTTCGTCGATATAGACGAAATGAATCGTGGCCACTGTAATAACATCCAAGGAGCATACGAACGATGAAAATTTTATTTGTGGTAACGAAATCGTAGCAATAATCACGGCTAATGAATGAATTTCAAAAGAATTCAATGTGACATACGAACCAAATGAGTGGAGAAACTCAGATATTAGTTTTTGATACAGTCATTCAAAACCTTTCATAACAAGTAAACGAATGGGCGATTTTGAATAATGCCTTTGTGATATGTCATGTTCTGTGTAGATACTTTCTCTACACAACAATGGCTTTCGACGTAGAACAAAGTAACAAAACAACTTCATGTACAACACATTTGTATGGACTCACGTTGAATAGATCCCGTTCCTTCTCAAATTCTATTTTCTTTCATCGATGTCTCTGCAATTGATTGATATGATAGAGATACATTTGATATATAAATGGTAGAAGAGAGAAAAACAAATTATTCATTTTGTTCCGATAATTTCAATTCGTGTCATATACGAGTACAGAGTCATAATGAATGATGATGTATGTTTTCCATTTGGAATCAATTTCTCATTTATTTCAAAAAATAAAAACATTGAGATATCAAGCCAAAGGATGGACAATCGTTAACTGGTGTGTGCTTAGTACCATCTGTGTTAATAATATGACATTCTTCCGATACCTTTTCCATTTTTATCATTCTGGTTATCAAGTATTCCATCGACTGAGTGTTCATATCAAATTCTTTCCATATGGGAGAACATGTGGAAGACGAATCCAGGTTTTTATCTGGGTGGGACCCTATTGGTATTATGGTCCAGGAACGAAGACGCAAGAATCGAATATCAATGTAAACGATGTTATTGAAGGGGCCAGTTACAAAGTCCAGCTTCAACATCTCTGTAGCTATCACTTTGAGGCAACTGAATGAAACCGGAGCCCAAAAACAGAGTTCAAAAACAAAACCTTCATGGCTGCATTCATACTCCTGTTGATAAAAATATGATGATATGATTGAAAACACATTGCCCTTCGGATACTTGGAGTAACCGTATAAGGAACCATTCCCCACCTGCACACAATTCACGGGTGTTGATGACCATCAGGTTTCTGAAGTTGAGTTAGGCAATTATATGGATACAGATTATTGCTTGCAACGATATATCATTTCAGATATTTTTCTTCGACTATTCAAACTGTTAAATGTATTAGATCCCCAAGAACTTGTGCTGACTCCTGTTTGTATATATCAAAGACTACTCTTTTCAAAAGTAGAGCAAGTATAATTTGCTTTGAGCTTGCCTCTGAACGTATCGGAATGATACTATACTACATTTATGAAGACACCTCAGACACCTTCTCACATGAGTGCATCTTCGACGATACATAAAATTCTGCCATGCAGAGCATTTCCTGCTGATGTGATTAGTGAAATTTTATTTTTTTTCCACCTGCAAATTTGGCTCCTGCTGTTCAAGGATTCCTAACAAAGCATATTCATGAAACACATTTTTTTGAGGTCACAAAACGCTTTCTGGTTACACCAACTAGCGTCCTAGGTAACATGATAGATTTTACATGGAGAACAGTTGGGGTCATTTAGTTGACGTCTATCTTCCCTGTAGACTCGATGTTGGACTCTTCAGTTACTTCATGATCGATAAAGCCGTAACAAGGCTTTCTTCACCGTGAGAGGTAGCTAGGTTGTAGTCAGGGCACTGATGGACCCTAGATTGACTGAAATCCATGCAGAACTGAAGGAAACGGGGGCAAACATAAATCAACTGTGGGAAGGGATACTCAACAACAATTCAACATAGTATAGGACTCGATTTATTATATATTAATCATTGAAACAAAATAGGATTGTATAACGGAGGCCTCAAAAGCAGTTGATGTAATTTCCATGTCTCTTGAGAAATGGATCATAGAGATGAATGATTTGAAGGCAACCAAAACCATATACGAAATAATGAGACGAACATCCAACAGACGACAAGAATAACTCAGCACAGAAAATATAATCATTGTGATCGTGGAAAAAATGTTTCGTTTTGTTTCTCTTCAATCCCACATGTATTCATGGAGGTATCGAGTGTAAAAGTGCAGTTGGGTAACACTCTTCTCGTTACTCTAATGTACAGTTACACTCAAATATCAGTATGCACGCCACTTTTCGACGATAACAAGCGGACCTGCAACAACAACCTGGTTGAGGGAGTCGCAGTGGGTTATAATGACAAAGGACACACGCCACCTGAGCTCAACTCCTAAATCGACCGACTGCTGTAATTACGTTAAGTGGATATTCCACCTTTGTTTCAACGGGACCTGGTGCGATGCCTGGATACCTTCTTTATCATGATAATAAACGAACGGTTGAGGACAGATTAGTATTCAATGGGAAATCGGGGTTTTTTAGGTGACTAATACGGTGAAACTGAAGTAGGAGGTTGGTTGTTGATATTCCAACTTCTCCTTTGCTTACTTTTCAGTGATCTACGTATGGTTGTACCAGAATGTTTTTCAATTGTTATCTGAATATACAGTGTCACACATGAAGTCCGCAATATATAGAGGTTTTTTTAAATTTTTTATTCTGCAGTAAATTTGTTTTTGTAGAATGAATAAAAAACTGTCTCTTTCCTTTTGTCATGTCAAATTTTGAATTTTCTTCGAAATTTTCCAAAAATTAGATTTTTTTGAAAATTGAAAAAGAAGAATTTGAACTCTCTACCGTCACTTCGAACNTTTTTATTGATGAGGAGTCACCTCCTTGAATGTTTTACACTTATTTAGTTACACCCTGTATATGCTTTTTGGCATTTTTAATGAATAGAAAATTTATGTTAGGACAATTTCCCAAATGGTATTCTCCGAATGTTCTCTGTTTGCAAATGGTGTGTGCTCATACACTTTTTGTTTGAATAATCCTATGGAAAAAAGTCCATTGGAGATAAATCCGGTGATAACGGAGTTCACCGGTGATCTTTCTCCGTTATTAGATTTCGATGAAACACCGAACAGTGATATATAAAAAACTATTTTTGTATCTCCATATCTCAATAAATACTCTCAGCGCTGCTGACACAGCCTCAATGTTGTCCACCCGCAGTAATCCAGGACGAGGATTTGGGGACCCTGGTGGAGACTGACCCACTACAAACGGTGTGCGGGACGGTGAAAGAACAGGGCGTGAGCTCCCATGCGGATGTTAATGGTTGAAAAGGTCAAAAAAATAGAATAGTGGGTGCCTCCAGACTTGAAGGATCGACAGAGATTGTCTAGTTACTTTTTGCTGTTGCTTTTGTGCAACCAAAACAATCCGTTTTTGAATCAGTCCGTCACGTACGATAAAATGTGGATCCTCTATAACGTAAACAGACGTAAGAGTGACAGTGACAGTGGATGGACACCGATGAGCCACCGAGATACTTCCCAAGAACGAAAACCCACTTAAAAAAGACTATGGTTACTGTATACTGGTCAGCGGCTGTAGTGAAATGTACCGAAAATTTCGTCAGCAGTAGCCGTCACTTGTCAACAGAAAAAATCCGATCCTGCACCTCCACAACGTCCGCACGTTTCACAAATCTCCGTCCGAAAATTAAACAAATTGAGCGTAGAGATTCTGTCTCACTACCTTAACTCTCGATTACCATCTTTTCAAACACTTCTTACCGGTAGAATTTTCGCCAATCAGGACCAGGCAAAAACGGCCTTCGTCGACTCCATTCAATCCCGAGCACACAATTTCAATGGTGATGAAATAAATCGACTTTGTTACGTTGGCAAAAGTGTAATGATTGAAATGGGGCTCATTTTTGTACAATTGAGTGAGTATTCATTTTTAGTAGACTCATGAAAACGGACAAAACTTTTGAAACAATCTAATGGTATTCGACAAAACTATTTCCTATACTCCGTCATGCAAACACCTGTAGAGTGCAATCATTCCACAAAACAAGCGTCTCATCTGGATGTACCTTATCTCGCCACTTTAATCCGACATAGAAACTAGCATGACAGATCATTTGTTTTCCACCTGTAGCAATGCGACATCTTCCTAGCAGATTGAGACCAAGATGTACCTTGTTTAGGTAGACAAGCTGATCTTTTGTTTTGTCCATTACAATTGACGGTCTCAACCAAAGACATTCCTAAGACGCTGGGTCTTGGAACAATACGAATAATTGAGAGAATGAAGTTGCAGGCAGTCTGAGATGAATTTATCCTGGATTCTATGCTGAGGACATTGGGTTTACCTTTCGGTTTTGTAGGGTGTTTGTACTCGTATACGAGGTGTATTGAACTCTGTTGGAAAATATAATACTTTTTTGGAAAAAATTATCGTTTGAATGTTTCTTTTTCTCATAAATGTTTACTGGGAAACCAAGATTTTTGTTTGATCAATATTTCCCTGAGTACGACGTTCTCTAAAACTTCTATTTCATAAGTACGTTTCAAATATTCAATGATCAACTTTCTACATGTTATGCACTGTTTGGAACCTTTGGTGTAATAATGATTATTACTGGAGTTTTTCCCAACACCAAATCGTTATTTCAACACCTCGATACTTGTTTCGATCACCAAGTGATCAGTATAGAGGTCGAGGTCGATCACCCGTTTCTTCGGTATCGATATTTTTTCCAGTAGAAAAAGCGCTGAACTACTTTATGACTGTCGGACCTTCGAGCGCCGTTCATGTTCAAGTCGGTTAGACTAAACAAATGAATATATTACATCCTGCCGATGATCATATGCTTGGGAAGGTTTGAAAACGCTGAGATGAGGTTTTTGTGGCTAGCGTGGCTGACGCAACGGCTTGGAAGTTTTTTGGGGGGACACGAAAAGTCAGTCAATTTTCAAATGATAAATTTATGGATATAGCCCCAGAATTTATTCAATATTTTTGAGAAATAATTGACATATGAGGCGGATGAAAATACATAACATATTCAAACATGTTTATACGAGGTCTGTTCAAAAAATAAGGTGTATGTTGGAAATTCGCAAGCTACGTACATTCGATTTGCGTTTCTGTTTTAGTTGAGCATGTTTAGTTTGTCGGTGGGAGGCATGAAAGTAAGAAGTGCTTGCGTGTGTTTGGCGATTTTCTGTTATCGACAAAAATGGATCAAAGACTACTTCAAATTTTGTGTGAAAAATTTAACTGAGTGCTTGAAAACATTCGAAATGTTTGGCAGTGGCAAATGGTGATTGTACTTTGAGTCAAAAAATGTATGGAATTAAGTGCCTCAAAACATTCCAAATGTTGACAGTGGCATACGACGATTGTACTCTGAGCCAAAAAAAATTGTATGGAATCAAGTGCTTAAAAATCATTTGACATGTTGACAGTGGCATACGGTGATTGTAATCTGAGTCAAAAAATGTATGGAATTAAGTGCCTCAAAACATTCCAAATGTTGACAGTGGCATACGACGATTGTACTCTGAGCCAAAAAAAATTGTATGGAATCAAGTGCTTAAAAATCATTTGACATGTTGACAGTGGCATACGGTGATTGTAATCTGAGTCAAAAAATGTATGAAATCAAATGATTGAACATCATTCGACATGTAGACAGTGGCATACAGTTAACGAGTGGTACAAGCTTTTCATAGAAGGTCGAAAATATGTGAATGACGACCCTCGCACTGGACGACCCGGTACATCAAGAACCGATGACAATATTGAGAAAGTAAAGAAAATTCTTATCGAGAATCGTTAAATCACCAATGAAAAAGTTGCTGAGGATGCATGCCATACAAATTCTTCATAAAATTTGGTTTCGAAGTGTGTGGCGGCAAAAATTCGTTCTAAAATTGCTAGATTTTGACAAAAAACTCGGTGCATGAGCATCGCTCATTGTTGAATGAAGTGAACGCAGATCCAGATCAGCTCAAAAAGATCATAACTGATGGGGAATCATGAGTATATGGTTATGACATCCAATTGTCCCCATGAAGAGCCAAGAAGAGACAAGATCAAAAAACGCTCGTCAATTTCGATCAAATGTCGAAGTTTTGTCCATGGTTCACTTCGATTACCGTGAGATATTGCATCAGTTCTTGTCACATGGTCGTACAGTCAATAACGAGTATTATCTTGGAAATATCCGCCACTTGCGGGAAGCAATATGAAGAAAACATCTGGTAATGATGAAAAACAACTCATGGGTAATGCATTACGACAATGAACCTGTTCACACTTCATTGTTTATTCGTATTTTTTTTGGCCAGAAACAACACTGTTATCATGTCTCATCCATCGCATTCACCAGATTATGCCCCCTGTGACTTTTTCCTGTTACCAAGACTGAAGAGGCCCATGAAAAACGGTGTTTTGTGACGATCGAGGAGATAAAAAGCAACTCGCTGAGCTAGCTCAAGGAGAAACCAAAAAGTACATATCAGAAATGCTTCGACGAAACATTGAAGGGACTTCTTTGAAGGGTACACCAATGACGTCTTCGATCTCCATTGATTTCACCATTTTTTTCCCCAAGTTCAAAAATTGGAAATTTTGCAAGAAACCGAGAAGGGAACATAGTTATATTCCAGTTTCGTATCATTCTCATTAGAATTTCCATTACATTGCAAACCACATAAGATCGTGGTGCAATACCATGAATAATTGAGTGGATTTTGCATTGATATTATAGCAGATCATCATTATTCGATGGAAAATATAGACCGGATCTGAAAAAATCCACACATATTCATATTCATGACTATAAAATTCACTGTTTGCAAGACCAGTTCATAGCTGAAACAAATCATGGAAAGGTTTTCAGGTTCGATAATTCAGTCATTATAGAAATATTGAAAATGATTGGAGGCTATATAATTTTTGAAATTTCAGGCTGGTGTTTGAATTTGTCCTGATGAATCAACAAGGTTTATTCTTCCAAATTTCCATTTATAATCATACATGTTTTACATTTGTGAATGCATGAATGACAGATATTTCCATTTCGATAACAGGATTTTTTTTTTAAATAAAATCCGAAAGGATTCCAATAGTTTTTCCAACATTTTTCTTTTGTTCAAGCCATCGATGCGCAGTTGATCAATTTTCAATAGCCCATTTTGACATTGAAGACAAACACATATTTGATTCAACTTCATTTTGAAGACACATTTTTTGTAATAAAACATTGTCAAAATTGAGAAGTTTTTTGTTGATTCCGCATAGTCTTATTTCGTATTAGAAAAATTGTATTGAGAAAAACTTCTTCAATTAACTTTTTTTTCGATATTTCGAGGAATATCCCAACTTTTGGATTAATTTCAGAAACTAATCCAACTTTGACGGATGATGCAGGTCACATAATTACATTTTATTGGTTATTCTTCATCTCAATCGTAGCAGAGATTGATGTGAAAGTTAAATTTCGAATGAAGCTAACAATAATGTCAAATATGCAAAATGATCAACTAATTCAAATTCATTCAAGCGAATACATGAATTGAAATATGTTTCAACCTTAACTTCAATATTCTAGGACAAAAACACTCAGTATTCAGAATTCCATTTTTTGATATTCCAAATTGATAGACTTCAAAATTGATACGATCACATGATATAGAAATATAAAACAATCTCCAAATACGCAAACTTTGCATAGATTGCATACTGAGCATTTTTTCATTCCTGAAGTATTTTCCTCGTTTCGTTACAATGAATGTTTATTAAAGATTTCAAATGAGTTCTTCCATTATTTGGATGAATGATGAATGAGTGAAATAGCGAATAAAATCCTCTCGTTAATAAGACAAGCAAATACTGAGTTGCGACAATAAAAATAATTCACATTTGATGGGGACTTTACTCGCCGCACTGAATATGAGTGCTGCTTTCATATTGTGGAATATGAACGAATTTAACGCAAAATCAGTTGGTATCGAAATTGAGTTTTTGGAAACCGTGTGTCTCGAAAAGACATTTGCTTCAGACAGTAATATGAATAAACCATTGAATTGTATAAAGGGACAACTTCCAGCATGTGATTGAGAAACATGTAATCGATTCCAATATCACCGCAAAATCCTATTCTAGGCCAGAAATGATACCCAGTACTTTTAAGCGGTTAATGCAAAAACAAACACGGATCGGTGCAGTCGATGGCTTGTACGTGGTTTGTTTTAGAAACGCCGTGTTTGTTTTCAATGGCCATCGACTCGGTTACGAGTAATTTCAGACAATGCCTGAAACGGTGCCTGAAACGGCGCTGAAATGGCGAAACGCCCTCCTGCTTATCTTCATCCGCCAGCCGCGATGCCTCTACGACCGACCGCAATGGCGTAGAAAGGGCGATGGAGAGAAGTGATTGATAACTGACAAAAAATTGTTTTGCTCTACTATTTCACCAACACGAGTGATTGGCATCTTTATTAGTACGCTCTTGTCATGCCAAAGATTGAAGAAGAACCACATTGTTTTCGAAACGCTGAACTGATGGTCATTTATCATGGAAAACACCAACGTCTATGTCAGAAGTGAAAAATTGTTTCATTGTCAAGGTATCGGCTAATTTTATGCCTTCTCGATGGATAGAATCAGTTAAAAAAAAATAATGTTCGTGAAGAAATGATCACAAAAATGATGTATAAATGATCGTCATCTAGATGACGTGTGTTGTGGGATATCATATAATTGAAATATTAGATAGAATTTCGAACATCATGAATATATCTCAGAGTAGTTCATTTTCTGTAACCTGACAGGAACACATATTTTTTCAATTGATGACAAATTTGTAAGTCTGTACCGTCTCCCCTGCCTTTATCACTATACCTAAATTATAACGTGCTAAGTTTTGCTTCTGGGGTTGTG
This sequence comes from Leptinotarsa decemlineata, assembly GCF_000500325.1. Classification (NCBI taxonomy): domain Eukaryota; kingdom Metazoa; phylum Arthropoda; class Insecta; order Coleoptera; family Chrysomelidae; genus Leptinotarsa; species Leptinotarsa decemlineata. The sequence goes on along the minus strand of NW_019290841.1, from coordinate 8,792 downwards.
CGATCTGTTAGATTTTGTTGCGTGATAAGATGAATCTCCACCTTTTTGGATATCTTTGCGCTTTTCAATTTCTATAGCCTCACTGATTGTTCGAAAGTAGAAGTTTCCATTGCTTGCTAGTGTTTCAGTCTTTTCGAAATTCATGTTGTGCCCTTTTGCCAATACGTGTTGGAAGAGATGAATAGATAGAAAATTCATGTCTATGCTCGCGAATAGCAATACGAAGTACCATGTCACAGCCTTGACATGGTATTTCGTAATCTCTTGGAACTCCAGAAGTATCTGAACTTTTGGATTACGGAGCATGGGCCTTATTGTACGTTCTGGTTTGAATGATGTTGCTGTTTTGTTGAGTCAAACAAGCGAGAAAATGTTTCGATCCAAAATAGAACGCTATTTTCTATCTATTTTTCCAGCTAGTATACCAGTTGGACGTGAACCAAACAATACTTTCTGGTAATCAGAAGAGGGATTCTGGTACTAACAATTAATAAACAACAATATACTCGTATACTGTTGTTCAATTGTTGTGAGATATATAAAGAGATGTTTAGAAACCCTAGCGTTACAATCGATTTGTTTTTTTTGTCAAAAACTCGCGACGCGAGAAATATAATTGACCCAACTCTGTACACATGTTGATAGATGGTGCAAAAATCGAATTCAGTCACAAGTATATTGTTTATTTATGAACCATAATGTGAACCTGATATCAGTTTATTCTCAAATGTAAACAACATTGAAAATTTAAGTGATGACTTGACATTGTCAAGATGCATCACTTGAGTTGTACTCATCACCTCTGTGAATGAAATGCTGAAATTAAGTGGATCACTTAATTATTTCTCGATCAAGGGTCCGTGTGTTGGGAATTTTCAACAAAATACTTCACATGGGAGTGATCACACCAGAGATAGTCTAGGCATCTTGTCATAGGCATATAGTTGTTTCACCCCGGCATTCAATATTATTCGTATATTTGGCCGGGTTGATACATAATCTAATGAAGTTTTGACTTTATTGAAAACTACCGAAAGATATCGACTGTATTACAAAAATTATTGTTGCTACCTATTATGTTCTTATGGACTTGTTACGATTGGCCAGTTATAGAAGAAACTTGAGTCGAATTGATTTCTAGAAATTTCCCACATAGTCCAGGACTATTGAGGAAGGTGAATGCAGAAAGAAAATGCCATTAAAATGTTGTTTCTGGATATAAACTTTTTAGCATGCAAGATAATTTCAAACTTTATGGAATATCTGAAATTTTCAAGATGGGAATTCTGTTTATTTGAAAATGAAAACAGTAGAAGTAGTTCGATTTTCTCAGTTGAAGTCTACTACATCAGTATCTTTTGTCCGGTATGAGGGCCATGTACTGTGACGTATCGCTAGCTTGCATGGCTACCTTCTTCAGATGTGTTTTTATCCAGTAGTACGACGGTTTACAAACCCGACAAAAGACTAATATCACTGGAGGTTTTCCCGACACCAAACCGTCGACACACGTGTTAAGGTGTTAAAATAACGGTTTATTGTTGGGAAAAAATTCCAGAAATATCCATTACTACACCGAAGGTTCCGACAAAAGATATTGATGTAACGGAAATGAACCTATAATGCAACCATTTATGTCTCGTATACAATTCCATACAGACTCGGATAATTACCAAACCAGAAAATGAAAATACATGCTACGCCCATGAGACGACACGGTATTCACTGTTGATACAAATGTCTGCAGCAGTGCTGAAAAATAAAACTCGGCTAAGTGTTGTTGTTTATTTGCTTCGAAAATTGATTGTTGAACGCAGCTGTTTCTCCCTATCTATGGCCTGGTTGCTATAACGGCATTGATTATGATTGGAATTGAATTATATTTCACATTTTCCGATGATAATTGAATTTGCGTCGCTATAAATCGTGGAAACGCGGCGAAGACACAGACAGCGTTGGAAATTTCTGGCACGTGAGTAATGTAACTGCGTGGACATTATTGTAGATCGACTCGAAATAGATTCAGGCTTTTTTCTGTAATGCTCAAAATCCACCTGGAGAGAAAACATTCACATATTTCATTATAACTTCGTTGTTCTAGATGTTTCTCAAACTTGAACTGCCTTCTTCCTCCTAGTTATCGTGAGTGGAGTAAATGAATCGTGTGGTCCAAGAACGCAATACGTGTGAACTAAGTAGATGGTGATATTCAATAAAACATTAAGAGACAGCAAACAAGAGCTCCTCAAGTTAATTATCAGCGTCAAAAAATTTGATATTTCACTGTTAACACAGTTCCTTACGTGGAAAATAAACGATTTCTCGAGAAGCTTGATACAAACTTGGTTCATAAAAGAGAAAACTATTCACTAAAGAAAATTTTATAAAATTATATTGGTGTTGCTTTTGTGTGTAGTTTCGATATTTATCAGAACTTGAACTCTACGGAGGATCTGGAAAACAACACCACCATGGTGGTGATGTTCATGGCCGATTCCATAGAGTCCCATCAGGTACGTTGCCCATCTTCTCAAATTTGTGTGGATCCAAATCATATTTCAACCGAAATATGATTTTAATGTTTAACTCCTCATCTAAAAGTGCGATAAGGCTGAAAATCGTCTCGCAGGGCGGATCGGCTATTTGAATCGTTCTTCTCAACTCTAGTACTGTCGTATTCGGAGAGGAAACCCCTTTCAGCCTGGGTATGTTCATTTTTCTAATTTTTTATTGATATTGTTAGGACACAAGTAATTGTGGTTTGTTTTTAAATGAATGGAAAGCTTGTTTTCCTTTTATGAGAGGGAAAACTCCTAATTAAATCTTTCTTTCATAGGGTTTTTTCCTCCTTCTCCATTTTTCTTGGTTCAAAAAGTTATTGGAGGTGTGCAGTACTTACAGGGTGGACTTTGAATGCTAGACTGGTTGGTTTCTGACCTAGGCTTCAGGGTGGTGCAACCTTTATCTTCTACAGAGTGGTGCAACCTTCATCTTCTACAGGGTGATCCCAGTGAACTGAAGATACACAGGTATCAGGATGAGCACGGGATGAGCACGACAACTCTACTAGGACAGGAATTTAAACCTATCGACACTAGGACAAGCAAGTTCTTGATCTTGATCATATATCTATGTGTCTATAATTCGTTTATTAGTAAAAGTTATATAGCTGATTGCTTACCTGAATAATAAGCTTACGGCACGAATATTGCCCAGCTACCTGCGCATATATGTGTACATGTCGATATATATGTATATCGATAGATTTTATTGTTTTTATTGCCATTGCTTACTTCGCTTAGTTGTAACTGTCACTCGACTGAAAATACTGTTTAGGAGCTGTAATAATTGTGTGGGTCGTTCAGTGCACTACTTATATTTATTGTAATCGTGATTGAGTGGATATTGGGGTGCTTGAGTATTGATATCGGGCATTTGGCCCGATATGACGTGGTCGCAAAATAAATTGCATTTCGACTCAGATCTCCTAAATACCTAGTGTTAAATGATGTTGTTGACTATTGATGCGTTAACAGTATTGTTGTTTTTTGTTTTGTTGTTGTTTTTATTCATACTCATTACCTCCATTGTCCTTCGGACAAACAAGATAATATTGCTGAATGCTTGTTTATGCTTGATCATTTTACTTTTGTTTGTTATTCAACTCGAGATGGGTAATTTGTTTTACTTGCAACTTTCAGATACTGGTGCTTGACCTGTGATGACATTTGCTTTGTTTTATTTTATAATATCATAAGTTCAGTAAGGCCTAACTTCCTGAAAGTGCGAAGAATTCAGTTCAGTTGATTGATGTTAATTTAAAATTTATTAAACTGTTCAAACTTATACGGGCATTTTATTCCAACCCTTTGGTAAATTGGGGGTTGGGAATCTCAGTAGCTGGATACTTGTGGGTGAAATAATTTACCTGGAGCCCATTGAAGACTCCGCTTGAATTTGGGTGTACCCCTTCTCCACTGTAGCAGCCGCAAATATCCTGAACTAGTACAACCTAGTGTGCCGTTGTATTGGTTTCACCATCTAATATTTTTCTATTCACAAAACCCAAGCAAGTGCACCGAATCGATTCTTACTTAATCGCATTCATTTTTTCATTTCTTTTTTTCATATACGAGAACAACTTCTCACGAGTTAATCCGTTCTCTCTTGGGGCAGCTTTTCAATTTTATTTTTGTCTGCCGTACCTTTGATCTTTCTTTGACAGGTCTTTTTTGTTTTTCATTGAAAAGATAACTTCCCTGTCTCTTCGAAAATTCGACTGGGATCGAGATTTTTTTTTACGCCACCTGACCGCATTCCACGCTGTATAATCTGCATTTCCCTATAGTTCACTCTTCATCAATGACTAGAACGGTTCGTATAAGGGTGCGTTCGCTTTAATATATGTTAAGCCAGAGATAAGCCTGCTGATTGATTCCAGGACTAATTGCAGATCGATTAGATTTTGTCTCGGCTGTCACTAGATTAATGCGTTGGCTTCCAGAGAATTCAGCGACTTCAGTGTCACCCGCAGCGGAAAGGAGTGATAAAATGAGGGCATGCACGCTTCTGTGGTGATGGAGGGTGATGTATGTCGCATGAAGAGGTAGCAGGTATACAAATAGATAAGTTAGATGAAAAATAGGTTCTTTTGAATCCTTGAGAATTGAAGGATGGTACCTACTTGTCGGATTTTAAAATATTAGGCTGGGTATCGCACGTTAAAATGTACGATCTCGTTAATCTTCAGTACGCAACAATTTTTGTTTTTTGACGGTTGTCCTCCGTAGTTTTTCAAAAGATTCGGTAACATAAACAATATTTGAAATTGTTTCGCTACAGTAACCCTCATCAGCAAATAGTTATTTCAATTGTCATATAAAAACAATAGATAAATTCAATTCATATTGAAAAGCAGAGAACGTGTTCGTATGTGAGGAAGGGAGATCCTTATAATTAAAATAAAAAAGTGGGAACTTTCAACATTTTCAAAATATTTTTATCTAAATAGACTCGAATATGATTATTCATAGATGACAAAAGTTTCCTCAATAGCAATAAAGGTTGATACTAGTAACTAATATCTATTGGAAACATTGTTCTCCATCGGAACAAAAATATTGTCTCTCGACCGCGTTTCGGTAATCAAGTTGGCATTTTCAGGATACTAAGTCAACTTGATTATTATTAAGTCATCTTCCGCAGTCTCTAGTTATATTGGGTTAGGTCCAAAGTGAGTGGGTCTTTTTGACCCTCCACCGCAACCCGCAAGAGTTTATTGTGGCTCACACCTATTCACACTCTACCAAATGAACCCAGCTTCTCAACGAAGCCGATTAGTTTGTATGGTGAGTGGTCTTTCAGGTGAGAGTACGGCTCTGCTGAACTCTAAAAACCTGATTCGGTTCCTAGCGGGGCAGGCACAAAGTATATTCTCTGCTGTTTCATGGTAAATGAGGTAGTCGGATAGTCAAGATTCAAGATTCTCATCTTGATACCCGCGACAACCTTCCCATATGAAGGTTTTTGCACATCAACTATACCTGACGATGCCTTAGACTCAACCGTGGAGTGCTTTTTCGCCTCTGGTTTTGGTGAATCATCACTTGAGCGCAAACGTTTGCTATCCTGCTCATGGGGGGGTTTGTTCCTCCACCTGAGATAGATTCTGCGTACGCCGCTTAAGAATTTGGTGCAAGGCGGTTTTATAAGGTACCCCGCTCTTGAGGATATGACTCAGTCGTTTCTTGGCTGCACCACCAAAACTTTTTTTTAGGCTCAGTTTTTGGATCAGGAGTTGGGGAGTTGAGAAGCTCTCGCTCCTGAACCAAATTTACAGGGAGGTCAGTTGAAATCGTAAGCTCGACATCCATCTCCTCTATAGACTCAGCGTTCGAAAGAAGTTTTATGTTTACTCTGTCAATACAAGTACCACGAGTAGCTAGGGAAAGAAGGTCAATCACGGCAGAGCCCCGCATTACCTTGACAAGACGATGCTACGACGAGAGGGCGCCCAATATATTGAAGGTTCCGTAGAGACAGCTGATAGGTTCTGTGTCATTCATACTCTCGGCACGGATACACACACTTTATGATCAAGCCATCATTGGGCTGCCTTTCAGTTAGGAAATAACAGAACCACAAGTGATTCTTTCATTCCCGTAAGACATCCGATGGCCAGTTTGCCCCCACATTCCAAGTGTTGATATACTTTTGAGTTTCTGTTCCTGTTTACCATATTCTCATTTCATATCCACATCATAATTAGTGATACATGGAAATTCAACAGTAATGAATATTGTATTGAAAAGAGCTAACCTATGGATAAAATTGAAGTGGATCATGCTGTGTTTATTTCTTCATGGCTACTAAAATGTACACACCTCACATAGGTGAAGCACAATGTGACGAAGTGAAAAATTCATATCTAACCCTATTCAAATTATTTCCGGTGTGCCCTAAGGAACTCAATTGGGTCCTCTCCTGTTCAACTTATTCATGAATGATGTTGGTCATATGTTCTGAAAATATGACATTCGCTTTCCGCTGACGATGTTATATTTTGAGATGGAAAGAATTTGTGACTTCGAGTAGTTCTTACATGGTTCTATTCATGGTCGGCTGGTAGTAGAATGACTCTCGATGTTGAAAAGTGAAAACGTATTTGTTTCTACGACTAGGTCTTTAACATATAATTATCAAATAGATACAGATCTAACTAGACTGACAATTATTCAAGATCTCAGTGAACTATTTGACAAAAAATTTTTGGAAAAAAATATCGTTTAAATGTTTCTTTTTCTCATAAATGTTTACTGGGAAACCAAGTTTTTTGTTTGATCAATATTTCCCTAACTACGACGTTCTCTAAAACTTCTACTTCATAAGTACGTTTCAAAAATTCAATGATCAACTTTCTACATGTTATGCACTGTTTGGAACCTTTGGTGTGATATTATTACTGGAGTTTTTCCCCAACAACAAATCGTTATTTCAACACCTCGATACTTGTTTCGATCACCAAGTGATCATTATAGAGGTCGAGGTCGATCACCCGTTTCTTCGGTATCGATATTTTTCCAGTAGAAAAAGCGCTGAACTACTTTATGACTGTCGGACCTTCGAGCGCCGTTGTGGTCATGCTCAAGTCGTTTAGACTAAATAAATGAATATATTACATCCTGCCGATGATCATATGCTTGAGAAGGTTTGAAAACGCTGAGATGAGGTTTTTGTGGCTAGCGTGGCTGACGCAACGGCTTGGAAGTTTTTTGGGGGGACACGAAAAGTCAGTCAATTTTGGAACGGGCGCAGGAAATTTTCTGTGAAGATTTCTGCACTGACGCCTGTTGAATATAATCCAACGCCCGTCGTGGTATTAGTCAGGGGAGTAGTTTTTTCTGATAGGCGTCATTCCATTCAACCTACTGTGCAGGTATATCCGAGGCTGACTTGAACGTTTAAAGTTCATTTTTCAGATTTGAAATATTTTTTACCTCAAAAAAATACAACCATCATTATATTTCAATACGAGTACTGACTTCATCTCTTCAATTCCATCGAAAGAAATGTAAAAAACTTTTGGGTATATTCACAGAAATTGTTTGTCAAGTCTTGTCTCAGCTACTTTGTCGACGACATTACATTAAGAAAACTTATATTGAGCCATTCTTTCATGTTACATGATTTGTAAAACTATGCCTCCTATGTTTATTTTCCTAGAAATGACCTACTTTGTTCATTGTTGTAATTAATGGTGTGATTTTTGTTTCAGATTGGCTCATAAAGTTTTCGAGGACTTAATGTGAGTACCAACTTTTTAATACATATTCTTTAATAGCCTATAGACCTTATCAGTTGCGTGACTATTTTTTGTCGGGTGTTGAATATCTTGAATCAGAAATAGTCGCAAAATACATTATGTTTCCATGAATTCATAGAACGATATGAAATATCTAGTATTTTCCAAACAGAAACTGTCGATTTCAAAAGAGGCAAACAAGAACAACTTTGATTTGTATCTTCAATGAAGTACAATGTGGAAATATGTGGGTTTGAAGTGTGTTTGATGCATGATGGTCAATAAGAACTCCAAAATTGTTGAAAAAGCTAGAATTAAAATAGGTTTTGCCACTGGTGGAGCGTTAAATATGCTTTTTTTCAGATAACGAAAACGCTCAAGTAGGTTTTTCTACTGGAATTCCCTGAACTAAGAAAACATTATTGAAAATTGGTGATGAATTGCTCTAAATGATAAATTTTTGGAGATAGCCCCAGAATTTGTTCAATATTTTTGAGAAATAATTGACATATGAGGCGGATGAAAATACATAACATATTCAAACATGTTTATACGAGGTCTGTTCAAAAAATAAGGTGTATGTTGAAATTTCGCAAGCTACGTACATTCGATTTGCGATTTTTTTTAGTTGAGCATGTTTAGTTTGTCGGTGGGAGGCATGAAAGTGAGAAGTGCTTGCGTGTGTTTGACGATTTTCTGTTATCGACAAAAATGGATCGAAAACTGCATCAAATTTTGTGTTAAAAATTTAATTGAGTGCTTGAAAACATTCGAAATATTTGGCAGTGGGATATGGTGATTGTTCTCTGAGTCAAAAAATGTATGGAATTAAGTGCTTAAACATCATTTGACATGTTGACAGTGACATACGGTGATTGTACTCTGAGTCAAAAAAATTGTATGGAATCAAGTGCTTAAAAATCATTCGACATGTTGACAGAAAACATTGAAAGGGACTTCTTTGAAGGGGACATCAATGACGTCTTTGATC
>NW_019290840.1:49446-105217 GCF_000500325.1 Leptinotarsa decemlineata | reverse complement strand
CTTCAAGATACACATCACTAATTCCGGAAAAATTTTGCGGGAAATTTTCTCTGAATGTTCAATCCAGCAATTCATATAAAGGTAAGCAATGGACTGGTTGGAGTGGAACATTTCGCTCTTTTAAAATTAGCTACAACTTTCACGAGATCATTAATGTGTGTCTGAGTACCCTGTCAGATATAACCAGAGGCCAGGTGTTATCAATCAGTCTAGTCCATCTCCCTGAAAATTACAACTTCGTTGGTGAGAGAGAATGTCCTACGAATGTACCATAATAGATATAAATAGTGGCCAGGATTAGAGTGATGAATCAGTCAATTCAGTCTTCCTGAAAACTACAACCTGGTTAGTGAAACGCACTTCGAGAAGAGTGACGCATTTCTCGTGTTCGAAAACAGATGAAAAGGCACTTTTGTACCTGGTTGCAGGGGCTTCATGAATTCTTCAAAAAGGTCATTAGTCATATAACTCTGAATATTTTCTTTCAATGTTTCCAGAACATATAGTTCTGATTTCAATCTCTTTCCTTCAAATATGATCATTAAAGGCTTAACCTTACCGAGTGCTTCGAACAACCTGCGATCGTGTTCAGAAGACTGTAAATGCAATATTCCAGACCCCTTCTTTGCGAGAACAGTCTGTTGATGGTGGATTGTCAGGCGGCAACCTTTTTCATCCATATTGTAAATTCTTTCTGAATGACTTTTCAAATCCAAATTGCCATACACTTCACTGTCTTTTGAAGCGATCACTAACAATAAATTTATCAAGCTTGTGTGCCCTCGCAGGGTTCATGAACCGAGCTTTTCTTATTGATATTCTTGAATATCTTTTCATGAACGCCTTAAACCAGTATTTTCCAGCAACTTTTCAACTCACGTGCTAGTTATGATCGATATTATAAAGCTCGCAATATTTATAGACCAGCCGTCGGAGAATTCGTGGCAATCCTACTTCAGAAAATTTCATAATTCTGCTAACAAGATCAGTTTCCTGGTTATTACGGAGTATGGATTTTCGACCTGGTGCATTTTTCAAACTGCCACTCTGAAGATTATTTCTAATGGTTCTTTTAGGAACCCTATGAATCTCAGAAGCTTTGTATGTGCTCAAAGTTCCTCTTTGTACTGCTCGGACAGCTGACACCAAGTAATGTTAAGACCACAATGCTCGTTGACATGCTCGTTAGCAAACAACTATAAAAACTTATCTACATTTCTAAAAAACATATACAATAAACAGTTGAATATTTATACAAAAAAGAATAACAAGGTCTACGGTCAAGTTTAAAAGGCATTAATAACCGTCGACACCTTATATAAAAAAAAAATTAATAAATCATGAAAAATGAGAAATAAAACTTGCTGTTTTTATACGTCTTGTATTTGTAACTAACGTTACTGCATATATTACAAAAAATAATCATGACTAATTCGGACGATTTTTCATTATTCAAGCCGCGCAACGACCCCACACAATGAATAACACCCCACTGGCGACTGGCAGCGCAGCACCACAATGCTAAAAAAAGGCAGCACCAACAATGAACAAGCGAACACGTAGCCGCTTGTTTGAAGCAACATCTATAACTGTTTGCTAACTACAAGTGTGACTTTGAGCGACTGCGATCATTTTGAATTGCATTTCTGTTACTGGCCACATAAGCCGACACACCTTATTACCCGAACCTACCTAATTCCATCTTTATTTCCTGGAAACCTCATCTAAAATTTCTACTCTTCCTCTTATATACAGAAGATGACTTCCAACATTCAATGTTTCTCACACAAGATATTTTGGAATCCATGGAAGAAAGTTTGTTGAAAAATTATTGGTTAACCAATACCTTTTTTTGATCTCTACTCTTCCTCTTATATATAAATACTGCATTCGCTTTTCAACTGCAGTGGAAATACAGGGAATAAGCTTATGACTCCACAAAAGAGTTTTTGCTAATAAAGTTTTCCTGTTGAAAAACTGAGCCCTATGACACACAGACAGCCCTAACACAACACCAGACAGCGCTGTTTCGACCCGCCATAGTCTCATCAGTGGTGCTAGGCTGAACCACAAATGCTTTTCTGGACTCAACTGTCCTTAGAGAACAAATTCAAAGATGTGCTTTGTAACTGACCGCCTTGGAGAGCCTCGTTAATTTTTGATGCTCGAGAATTGAGTTCTCTGTCGATCCCATAGATGGCGTCTTCGTAAGGGAAGATGTCATAGCCCTTGTTTACTCAGGTTTGTTCTTTAGGGACAGTTGAGTCCAGCAATGCATTTGTGGTTTAGCCTAGTTTCATTGATGAGACCTATAGCGGGTCTAAAAAACGCTGTTTGGTGTTGGGTCACAAATGCATTATGTTAGAGCTGTGTTTTTCAACCTTATGTCTTGCGTTGAAAGCTACAATGAAAGACAGAGGACAAATATCGTCGGACGTCGATCCTCATTCATCTTTGATATTCGAGAATTGAGTTCTCTTTTGATGATGATATAGCTTTTTTTAAACGGTAATTCGTGGAATAAAAGCTGAGACATAGTTACATCAGACTTTCCTATTTTCCAAAAATGAGTGAATAATATATTTTAGCTTTGCCTGGTTTGGTGATCCAAATATTTTCAAATTCGGTTTTTTCTACTGGTTGGGAAAGGGATCAAAAATGTTCGTAGATAAACAATTTAGTTTTATGCCGTTTCGTACTTTATTAAATCCATCATCAGGGCTCAAACACATACACCAACCTCATTTGGTTAGTCCTCATTTTCGTTTGTACCTATGTTGTCTGACACATATATTTTAAAGGTTTTTGACATGGATAATGTTGCAGCCCTGATGACGGAATTAATAAAGTCCGAAACGTTGGCATAAAACTAAATTGTTTATTTACGAATTTTTTTTATCCCTTTCCCAACCAATACAAAAAACCGCATTTGAAAATATATTACTCACAACTAATGTTGATGAAACACATCACCCAACATTCTTCTAAAACAAAACAACTTTTCCCATTCAAATCAGCACTCCAACTAAACAGTCAAGAGTGCTGATTTGAATCGAATATAATCGAGTAATCGATTTGAATGGAATATACAAATTCAATTCATATGCCAGAAGATGAGATTCATAGTTTTCAAGTTCAAAATTCTGACCTCTTCACTTCCACTGAAACAAGTGACTTTATTATGCTTTAGTAGGGAACCATCTCTGACATGGCCTTTCAGTATGGAACCCTAAAAACTCATTTTTATGCCATAGTTATCCAAAGGCAATGCTTGATTTTTTTTTTTTTTCAGAAAAATAACGCTCCTTCTCACTTACTGCTCTCTATTCGGAATGTAATACCGATATTTATACACTTTTTTTCTTCAAAATAAATATATACCACTACCAATAACGACAATTTGAAATACACGTCGATGAAATCAACACATTATGTATGCCAAATATACAAATTATAATACCCCAGCGCTCATCTCATATACATACATTTCTCCGAAATTTAACAACGCACTCCCACATGAAAAATTGATACTCCTCTTGAAAACTGACATTTTCCCCCTTGTGGTATATAATTCATTACAGGATTAGTGAATATACTGTGAATAATTTTTTTTTATGACTAAATACTGTATGTCAACTGTTCAAATGCAATGCAGAATTCTACAATAATTTCAATAAGACACAGGTCTCAAGTTTCAGTTTACTCCAATCTGTATTCCTAAATAGGTATTGAATGGTATTCAAATAGCTCATTAGATGAAATCAGAGCACAAAAACAAAGCAAACTTGATCCAACACCAGACAGCGCTGTTCCAACCCTTCAAGGTCTCATCAGTGGTGCTGAGATGAAACACGAATACACTGCTGGACTCAACTGTCCTTAAAAGACAAGCCAAGTGAGCAGAGGTGATGACATCTCCCCTTATGAAGGTGCCATCTTTGGGATCGACAGAAGACTCATTCCATGATTATCAAAGATAAACGAGGATCCCCAAGGTGATCCAGCACCAGACAGTGCTGTATCGACCGGCTAAGTTATTTTCACTGGTGCTAGGTTGAAACACGAGAGGGCGTCCCATGAGGGAAGATGCCATTGCTTCTATTTAGTTCACAAGATGTTGGAGCTGATTTGAAATTATCAAAGAATAATGCATTATATCAGTATTTGAAATAAAATGTACGTTTTATTCAAGTGATACATTGGAGTGGCAGTGGTTCACCAATTTCATCTATGGTTACAAACAATTCTTGCAATATTTCAATTTGAGGTTTCTGAAATAATGGATTATAAATGTTGAAAAGAAAACTGAAACTAGTACATAGCAACTATATACAAGAGATTTATTTTCCAACTGATATTCTGAAATGAGGAATGACCATTTAAAACTCACATAGTATATAAAACCATACAACTTAAATTATATTTACAAACCTAGTATAGACCATCATACATCTTAAATTAATTTTTAAATTATTCTATCACATTGCTTTCCTAAATATACAAATATTTCATGAACCAGTGAAAAGACACAATCGATATAAAATCTTTTAGTTTTCAGACATCGCTATAAAATTTGTACTATTTGTTTATTTAGTATGAGTTATCCGATATATTGCGTTCAAAATTATACTAGAAATCATATACAACATATTCTTGGGTTCAAAAATTATTTGGTTGTCAATTATCAGAAACACTTTTACACATTTTTACTGAATAATCAAACTGTTCTGTGATATGAATCACAGTTTTATAACATGACCCTTTGTAGAGCATGTAATTTCGATAACATAACAGGATCAAGCACTCATTTCTTTCATAACATAATAACTTTATGTCATGGAAGAGTTGAATCTACTCATGTCATGTAACACTACGAATAGACATTGATACGCTCTTTTGAATAAATCCCAGTCATAAAAAATAAAATCATTTAAATTTGTTGTGCTGAATATTACTGTGAAAGGGTTCTGATAGTGGGATAAGTGATTGAATATTTTCGTTCAACCATACAATGAAAAGCATTAGATCAGATGACGAAATTTAAAACAACACAGACAAATGAACCAGAGTAAATGTTGAATCCCATGTAAGATGAGTCATTGCAAGTGTGTAGGCAGGAAGAACAGTAACACAAAGTGAATGACAACACAAATAAAAAAAGGAATTACAAAGAAAACAAAGAAGAAGACAAACAGGATGAAACTAGGGTTTGGTAAGAAGGCACCACAAAGAGTTTGAAAGGAGGTCCAAACTGAAGAGACCCACGTTGGGGACCTTATTCAGCTATCAAGAAGATAAATACATTGAATTCAGTTGTGACCTAGAAGTAAGCCTAAGGCCGTCCATAAATAATGGTTGAGCTTTTACAATGAACATAACCAATAACTTGAAAAGAATGTGTTAATGTTGAGATACCAACTCGGAAGGGAGTGAGTATTACAAATGCCCTTACCTGAAACTTAACCTAAAAATTCATACCACATTACTTTTCTTCTAACTCCAAATTATAGTTTTTGAAGATATACCGAAATGACAATTCAAACCTGGATAATAAAACCAGCAGATAAATACTCTATACGGATTGAAGTACATTAGAGTTAGAACATCTGCAAACAAAGAGACAGCTTTCCCCCTAAACCAGATGTTGCCTCTCTACGAACAACTACACTCAGAAGTCGACATTTTTATAAGCTGAGGATTAATGAGGTCTTGCCTTGCACCGTGCGATTCATAACACGGATAAGTTAATGATATCCATTAATAGATAATTGACAGATCAGAGAATTCTAAATGCCTGATACAAATAGTACACACAAATATTTTCACAAAAAAATTTGAAACTATACAACAAAGTACTGCCACACAGTTTTTTTAGGACAAAACACAAGCACTACAGGAAAATCTTCAAGGCTCTCTCAGAGCGGTGCCTGTGCGAAAATAGTGATTCACAGTGGATTTGAATCGCTGGAGACTGAATCCATTTGAAAAAACGTTATCAGGGAGTTTATTCCACATAGACGTGTTCTCCAAATGAAAGATTTTCAACCAGTGAAGGGAAATGCTAAAATAAATGGTTCAAGTACACAAGTGTTTTTGGGACTTTGCACCCTGCTGTGTCTGCAATCAACAGTGTTGATTGAGTAAATATTTCATATTATCATAACAGTATTTTCAAAGAATTAAACAAAAATCTTTATATGAAGTCAAAAACTATAAACGAGAGTAAATGTTGGCCCAAAAAGAAATACAGTGCAAGCCATTATCAATTAAACGGGTGAAATAGTGTAAGACTTTAATTGGGAAGTGAAATAAAAATGTTTCCAATAAAATTGTAACAATAATAATCGAGCAAAAATGATTTTGTTTTTTGTTATTGCGAAACAAATACTGAATAATCGTTTATCCATTTCTAGTATGCATAAATTCCTATTTAGTAATTCGATAACTAAGTATAGAAAAAATACAAAACTTCATCTTTATTTTAATTTTTTCTCAACGCCTAGTTGATAGATCAAACAGAAAACAAGTCTGTAGGCTGCGAAATTCAATTACAGGTTTTTGTTTCCCGAAATGTATTATTTTTTGTATCATCATTTTTTCGGCCCTACAACTTGAAGTGTTGAAATTCACCTCACTCGTAGAGGTGAGAGTCCTCCTAAAAAGGATATGAGTCTGATTTCACTCAGGGTCTCCGAAGAAACTTTGTCAGAGTAATGCAGGTCTCTTCTGAACTCCTTACTGATCAACAAGTGACCAAAGAATCCGACCCGGAGTCTAAAAAAGAAATAGACGTCAACTAAACGACATCAACTGTCCTCCATGTAACATCAAATCATGAAAGTTGCTAAAGTATCTTCAAATAAGTTTGTCAACGTTCGTATACTATGTGAAGAAAGATACGGGCCAGATCGGGTGAGTTCTACATTGGAACTACAAAGAGAAGTGTAAGTACAGGACTCTCTGAACCCAAGAGAAATTGTCGCCTGGGGCATATTGGCAAATCAGCAGTAGCGAAACATGCACTTCGAGAAGGCACTAAAGTTATCGCGTTGGAAGAGACCTAAGTGCTCAATAGAATTCAAATTTTCTATCCAAAATTATATAGGGAGGCGATACAAATTCAGAACCACAGAAATAATTTCAAGAAAGAATCAATAGAAATGAAGTCATGATTCATACTCAGAACTTGACATCATTCAAAGTAAACATTCAAGTACAACAAAAATCCAAACAAGCTCTTTTGCTGCCTTTCAAAATGTTCGCCGTTGAGATTAATACACTCTTGTATGCATTCAAACCAATTATCGAATAGTCGAAATTCTCGAAAAATTTCAACTATTGAAAACACTGTTTTTAAAGGCTTAACAGTTCCTTGGAGTGATAAAAATCACTGTCCATGCAATTTGTGTTTGAGAAAGGGAAAGAAAAAAGTCCGTAGACGATAAATAACTAGAAAATGGGTAATGAGTCATCATTGTGATGTGATGTGTTATAGTTGCTATTACAAAGTTTTAGGTAGTTAAATTGTGTTCGGTCCTCTAAAGGAAAGGTGACGATATATACCTATAAACTTGAAAAAATAAGTGCATATTTTTTTGGAATTGCTTCTTTGCTAAGAATCGCATGTTGAAAGATGAGACCCCGTTAATCCTTACCTAGCACAAGTTTCTACTTTTGAGGGTTGTCGTTCGTAGGGGGGCGACGACTGGTTAACGGAAAACATATTTTTTAACTTTTGTGGGTTTCGGTTCATATTAAAATGACAAAACTTAGTAGTTTCCGAATATATTCACATTTCGTCTCAGAATCGTTGTCAGTTCTGAAAGCCACTTTCATGTATGTATATTTTTTCGGAAATTGGATCAATTCATTAGTTTATTTTGGTACATATGGAAAAACTATAAATTTGAGCGTTTTCGTCTTCGCTAAAAGTTGAAGATTAACGCGGACAAGTCTAAATTTTTGTTTCGCGACTAAGTTATCGACTATGTTTGAAGGAAACGCAAGGTTACTTTCATCCATTTTCTTGATGTTTTTTTCTCGACTTGGCTTAAGGGGAACGTGGCCAGTCCATCAAGAAAATATAGTCCAGACATTTTTGGAATATATCTGAATGTGCTTAACCCTTATCTACGATTCTCAAGACTAGAACATCCAGAAATAATAGCTATTTGTTATTTTCAATTTCATTAGTGTACTGTATATTTAGGGATCTGTTGTTGATAGAAAACACAAAATCGTGTATACTATTTGTGTTGAAAATGGAGAATACATATCCACATATCGGATCTAAGTCCGTGGGAAGTAATCTAACTCTTTCCTTACTTCCATTTTTAATCTGCTAATGAACAGATTAGCCAAGAAAGGATTTTTCATTGCCGTATATGCTGCTCGCAGAAACATTCGGTAACTAAGCTGTGAATTTCCAAGCTGCCGCTGACTTTAAAGTTATAAAACGCGAATTTTATGAATATGGTGATGCCATAGTTCAGTAGCACCATCTAATAGCATTTTATTAAAATTTAAAAGGCAATAACGGTTATTTATATCTGAAATCTTTTTTAATACAATGTCGTCAATAATCTTTTTTATTGATTGTAGAATTCTTGTATATGATTTTCAATAATCTATCTTCCAATAGTTCATTGCATGAAATGAATAACAATTCTCCGGACCTGGATAAGTGGTGCTATTGGTCAAACCCAACAGAGAAGTTCTCGTTCATTTCCGCCTCTCATTGTCGTCTCAACAGTGTGCAGTCCGATTCGCCATGTTAGAATTTTTGTTGCTAATAATTTTCGGAAGTGTTTCTTATGAGTGCAATCATCAACTATCTGCGCATATTGTGAAGTGGACGAAAAGATCCCGATAAGATTTTGGCCGTCTTTTCGAAAAAATTTTACGACAATAATAATTTGAAGAGGAATGTGCAATGAGTCATATGGTGAATTTGACTATTTACTAATAAGTCAATCATTAACTCAAATCAATCTTTGTTGTTTCAAATGTCATGATAAGGTGTGAATCAGAAATATTATTTGTTATTCCATAACTCTACACATTTCCATTGGGTAGTGTATAATTTGTTTTTAGATTCACATGAAATCGCTTCTATCTGATAAAAAGACCAAGAAGATGAAATTCGAGAAAGATGGAATAGTTGAATCAGAAAAAACCTTCAGATCCTATTTTGAAAGACAATAGTACTGGTAGGTACATATCAAATTTCACACAATCTCTTTTCGGATCCTAAATCAACTTATCAAGCATAAACAATTACCATATTGTTTATAAAATAACGCTATAATGTGAACATTTCACTTTCTGCACTGAATAGAAATAATAAGGAACAACACGTTTGAAAGAAATCCTTTTTTCCTGGTTATCTCATAATAAATACACAATATAATTTTTGGAAAATGAAAAACAAGGGCGTTATGAAAAGTGAAGAGAAACGAATATCAACTCTATTCGAATGAATGTTAATATATTCTCATAATAAACTCATTCTTCAAAAACCTCCACATAAATCAAGTCAAGAGGGGTAATATCAGGAGATCTGATAGCTAGCTGTTCCTTACTTTTCGGAATCAAAACGTTTGTAAATATTGTCATATTCTAAACGAAATCGTTTATCGGTGTATTAGGTAGTGCAAAATGTTTACAATGTGAGGAGCAGATGAGGTCATTGAATAGGGCCACGCATATGATTGAACGACGAAGTGAAGAGCTGAAGTGAAAACCTTGCAATAGGGGTTAGATTAGTTCAGTAGGTTGATTCAGCCCTCCACTACAACCCGCGAGAGTTTAATTTAGGTCACAAAAATTCAAACTCGACCGATAAGCTTCTTAACAAAGCAAATCGTTTGTTTAGTGAATTTTCTTTTAATTCAGTTGGTGAGAGTGAAACTCTGATAAACACTGAAAACCTGATTCGGCCCGCAGCGGGATAGAAATAAAGTAAATGCTTGGCTGTTTCATCATCTTCCACCGACTATCTTCAGATAGTCTCAGTTTCGTCATATGATGATTCAAATAACAGTGACTCTAAATAGATCTGTTAGATAAAATAGGTCATCCCTATTGTGATATAGCCATTGTTTGGTAATATCCTTCGAAAAATCTATAAATACCTTAGAATTCTGGTAGATTTTGGCAGATGTCTGAAACTCTTTTTACAGTCCAGGTATCAGGTATTTGGGAAAAATAAAGCAGTGCTAACCATATTCAGTCATCTTCTGATGATGCTAACTTGGTTAGTGAAACGTGCATCATGAGACAGTATTTTTATTCTGGTGTGGGAACAGTTTTCAATAGAATCAACTTGGGCGTTCCTTCGTGAAAGCCAAGTACTTCTAGAGCACCTCAACTGTCCGAGAAAATTTTCATTTATTTATGTGTGAGGTTGGTTTCTGCCAATATCCTTACACATAAATCAATAGTGTATATTTCCACCTGAAATACGGTCGCATGGGTTCTCTAGGCATGCTGATATCTCTGTCATGGGTCTGCGACTGTATACAACTTCACCAACACTTGAAGGTGTTTTCATTCATCTGTGAACCAAAATATATCGGCTCTTAGTATTTCCTCCTAAAAGAAGATCCAGTCCTCTCTATTCGGGAGTAGTTGCCTGTTGGTGGCCGTAAGTAACAAGTAATTACCAGAATCCTGTGACATTCAATAACCTGCTACAATCCGCATGAGCAAATTGGCAATATGCACAATTCTGTATGTTATCGAACTAACCCCCCTCTCTGAAAAGATATTCATGGCCGTAGAGGGTGTGGTGCAGATGACACCGGAGATAGATAGGCAAGCCTGTCTCTGCATGTTAGAGAACTTCTCCTGAGTCGTTTGCATGTGTGGTGGAATAAAAAAAAAAGTTAATGTACTTTAGAGAAATAACAAAGATGATATATACGAAATGGTCAAATTGTTGTAATTAAATTTCACACCGAAACGGAAGAGTCGCATTTAGTCTAATTGATCTCAGACGGATGGTTAGCTTGACGTAGATTCGGTGGGTCTTATATAAAAGGAGTATTGGGTTGGAACGGTGGGCCGACAATACACAGGGCGGTTCTGTTCTCTTTCACGGAGCCTCAAGCTCACCTCGCTTTCAAGGTAAGCGTAAATGACAGCAATGGCCAACCCAGTGTGTCGTCAGTTTTGCCGGAGATAACTCGGTGATATAAATATTATAAACTGCCTGTATTCAATATAAGAACACAGGCTTCTGCGTCCGTTTTCTTATTAAAAAATTAAGACATCAACCAAATTAGTTATTAGCGCTACAGTGCAAGTAACAATTCAATTAGGTTACAGTCTACCAGTAAGTAATCTACTAGTAGTAAATTATTAAAGATACAGTTAGGTCCTAGTATTTTCTCCAAACACAAAAGGATTTCGTGGTCGTTTCTCTGCTGGTTGTAAAG
This sequence comes from Leptinotarsa decemlineata, assembly GCF_000500325.1. Classification (NCBI taxonomy): domain Eukaryota; kingdom Metazoa; phylum Arthropoda; class Insecta; order Coleoptera; family Chrysomelidae; genus Leptinotarsa; species Leptinotarsa decemlineata. The sequence continues at coordinate 93,779 of NW_019290840.1, read as the reverse complement.
TGGACATTCAATAAAGATATGCTTCACTGTGAGATTCACGTTACATATATGACATATATGTTGGACCGTTTTTGTTTTCGAATGAATATTTGTGGATTGGAAGTGTGGCCTAATCGTAGAGGGATTCCTAGAGGGATCACTTGGTTTCTTCGAAGTTTTGGGTGACATACCCCATGGTTTCACGTGAGTTTTCACTTCTTTCAGATTTGATGTTGACTCTTGGTAACGGTTTTGTCATGTGGCAAGAATGATCTCTTTGACTGAATTTTCCACATCGCATGTCATCGCTTCAGTTACACCTTCGGAGTTTATGCTAGTTATTGCTTCCTTGGCTGATTTATCGACTTCTTCAATGCTTCGTATTCCTTAATGCATTGTAACCCATAAGAAACATACTCTTGCCATTTTCTTCTTCCTTGTTGAATTGGTTCAGTCACGATTGGTGAAAACAAAATTCGGGTTGGCAGACCGTAGTCGAATAGAATTTGTGATACAAAAATTTTTGTCTGCCACTGCGGCAAATATTATCAGTGGTAAGTGTGAGGACTAAGGTAGATAGTTCGAAGTTTCAGCAATGACTCACTGGCAAGTTCCGTATTCACTCGCATTTATAAATTGGGAGGGTGGTGGAGGTGATGGTGGGAATGGCGATTAGAGCGGGGGGGGGTCAATGGGAATGCTCAATCCTGATTGGTCCACATTTTTGCTGGGCTGTTTTCATTGGTCCACGTTGTTAACAGGTATGCTGCTGGTAGCATGTCGATCAGACTTATTTCTAGTCCATCTCTGGTCCTTTTGAATACTGAATACCACGTCCTGTTAACCCATATACCTTCTTCTTTTCTGTTGAAATTGTTGGGATGCTCACAGATCTCAATGGCCTCCCTATTAAGTCGTGCGTGGTATTGTGTTGAATTATACAGAAAAGCAGTTTCTTCGTATTTCATTAAGTGATCTGTTTCTGTTAGGACACGTTCTGCAGTTGCGGATTCTTTCGGTTGCATAAGGCGGCACTTGTGTTGCTGTATCCCGGTGTTAATGCTGCGTTTGGTAGTTCCGATATAAACTGAGCCTTAGGAACAGAAACTCCTGTGAACACCGACGGATGTCAGAAACTCACTTTTGTCATTGGCCGATCTGATAGTGTTGCGTAGTTGATTAGTTGGCTTGTATATGGTCTTTATCTTGTAACGTTGAAACAGCTCCGTGGTCGAAGTTGAGGTATTTATTTTTCTGGGATGTAGATCACATTTGATTTCTTGCCCTGTAAATCCATTGACCGGTAGAGCTTGGTCTAGATGAACCTTGTTGATTTTACCACCAGAATTTGCAAGCCTCATTTCCTTGAAAAAGAACTTCCGGTGTTCACAGGATTCCCTATTTCTGTAGCTCAGTTTATATCTGAAATAAAATATGAAGAAACTGCTGTCCTGTCTAACTCATCGCATTACCATACACGACTTCATAGGAAGGTCATTAAGATCTATAAGCATCCTAACAATTTCAAAAGAAAAGGGATATATGTCAACAAAATGTGGTATCCAGTATTCAAGAAAGCCAGAAATGAACTAAAAAACAACTCCCATCGACATCCCACCAGCAGAGTACCTGTCAACAAAATGGACCAATCAGAACAACTCAGCAAAAGTGCGGATCTATCAGAAATGTGCATTCGCAGGGACACACCTCCCATCTCCTACCACCCCCTCTCCTTCCACCATCCCCACCGTCACCCCTCATCCTCATTCACATCGCCCTCTAAAATTATCAATACGAATGAACACGGAGCTCGCCACTCAGCCGTTGCTGAGACTTTGTCCTCGCAGTCAACGCACATACCACTTATGTCTGTCGCAGTAATGGATGGAATGTTCGATACCACAGGTTCCATTTGACCAGGGCCTAACGCGTGATCCCGGCCGTGAAAGCCTATGTTCTTATATTATTATATTATATTATATATTCAGGTGTAAATTGTTTAGAATGAGAGAGAGAGAGAGAGAGAGAGAGAGAGAGAGAGAGAGAGAGTGGTCCACTTCCTATTATTCGTTCAGCAGGCCACCCCAAACGTAGCTCCTTATTCATTACCAGAGCTAGCAGCTTCAATTTCTGTCTCTTAGCTTCTACATTGAGTTTGTCGTACATAGTGTTGAAATCGTTATCATTCTCCAAAAGGTGACATGCATAGGTGGACTAGTTCTTCTTCACTTCAAAACTTCTTTCATGTTCGTAGATTCTCGTTTTAAAATTTCCTTCCTTCCTACAAACACTTTTGGACATGATCCGCATGTTATCCTTGCATGTCTACGAATTGTTTATATGTCTACCTAAGGAGATGTCCCATATGCTATGTTATTATTTTGTTCAAATAGTAAACGTTTTTTTATCAAGAATGTGATGAATTATATTTCATTTCAAACAAGCCATTAACCAAGTATACTCTCACATAAAATATAACACTGGCACCTTCAAAACACTTACATATACCGGAAAAACATCAGATAAAATAAGATTACTAAATAAATAAACAGAGCATATAAAACTGGTAACTCCTTGGGTATACATATAAAGAACAACAAGTCACAGATAGTTACGGATAACAGATCAGATGTCTACAAACTGACATGCGGATCATGCCCGAAAGTGTATGTAGTAAGGAGTTCAAGAAATTTTAAAACAAAAATCTCTGAACATAAAAAAGTTTCGAAACCGGTCGTAACAAATAAAAAACTTAGTGGAAATCAGACAAAAGTTATTTTCTATATGTTATATAAAAATGTTTGTGAAAATTATGGTATTATTATCATGGATAAAAATATTGTTGTCTATAACCCATATAATTCACAAACCAATGAAGGAGATTCTGTCTAATGCTAAAATTGTTCAGTTCTGAGATGAATATATCATGATGTACAATGTACAGTATCAAATGCTTTACACATATCTTAACACAAGAGGCACCATTTTTTATTATTGTCAACTTCAGTTTGAATTTTCGAAATGGTGTCCATTGCTACTGCCTCTGTATCTCTAGACCTGCGAAAACCATACTGATTGTTATACAAAAGATTGTTTACCAAATAAATCGGTTAATCTTTCATGCATCAATCGTTCCAAAATTTTGGAAAAAACTGATAACACCGAGATTGGGCGGTAGTTTAAGGATCATTTTTTTGCCATTCTTATAAATAGGTTTCATATTGTTAGATATTATACCAGTTTCAAAATATTTTGAAAAAATGAAGAATTAAGTTGGTTAGATTTCAGTCTTGACTGCTTTTACAATATTTATACTAATACCATCATACGCTTTTCTTGGATTCGAATATTCTTTTATTTCTTAAATTCCAGTTAAACTTAATTGTCTCATAGATGAGACACTTGAATGTTTTTTAGGTGATTTTGAAACATTTGAAATGACAAGATTTTTTTCCAATTGCAACAAAATGATTATTCAAACTTTTTTTTTATATTTTTATTATTATTGATGTTACTTACGTTGTGTAATAGTGATTTCATACCATTTCACATTATTTATGGAGTAGTATTTGTGAATTGTTCTTGATAATACTTGAATTTTTTTCCTTGTAGTTTATTTAACCAATTTATTGGAGTAAGAATATTTTTTAATAAAACCAAGGTTTTGTGTTTTTTTAAATTTTGTATTTTCTTATAAAGGAACAAGAATTGAAAGTGTTTACTATATGCCTCATCAATATCTGGATACAAATGAATTGTATTATGCAAATATACTAATTTTTCTTTGAGTTTTTTAGTGTAATATTTTTTCGCTTTGATATAATTATCTTTAGGCCTACTTGAGTCATTAAATTCAATACAAGAAATGTAAATTTTATGGTCACTGATGGCAAAGTTTGTAATGAAGAGGCGTATTCTCTTTTTTGTTTTTGTTACATAATATATTGATCAATAAGAGTAGAACTATTAGTTGCTTCTCGAGTAGGAATACTATCATTTACTACATATACATTATCAGATCTATTTATATCCATTGATTGTTTTGTTTTATTAGTACTAGACAAAATTACAATATTCATATCACCAAATAATAAAATATCGCATTTGTAATTAATAAAACCTGCCTCATCCATGTAACGAAGAAACATTTGTTTATTCAACTTGGGTAGTCGATATAAACCACAGAATATGTAATTTGAAGATTTGATCTTTACTGCAATAAATGTTAGTAGATTCTCTTCTCTTTTTTCGGTTTCAAAATCGATATCTTCTATAATGAAAATGCCCACTCCTCCGTCTCGTTTTTCTCTATTGGAATATACAGAGGTAAACTCATGGGAATTGTAAAATTTTTCCTCATTCTATCAGCCATGTTTCAGTCACCACAAGTATGTCCATCTGCAGCTTGTTTATTGAGACTTCTAATTCATCAATTTTGTTATTGATTGACCTCGAATGTAAGTATACAATTTTCAAATGTTGTTCGGTGAAATTGAAATCTGCGATTGAATGTAATTCTTGAGTTTTTACTCTACTCTCAATTGTTGAAATCTATTTGTGAATATTCTTTCTGTGATGTATAAATACTAGACATTTTTTTGTCTGTGGCACTATGATTCGAGTCATAAATATGTTTTTCTCAGATAAATTTCACCACATCGACGGCATAAGACATTGTTTCTACATTTTTCGTTGGGTGATTTAATCGGTAGCAATGAAAATACTGTGTAACATTGTTGTTTTGAACACTGAACAGTTTTGCCATGCCACTAATAATTTACAATCATTTGGACAAGATATTGTTAATTCATATGCCATTTTTCGTTTTTTAGAAAGTTTCTCCTGACCATCTTCTGAGCATCTGAATCATATTTTCATTATAGACGGAAGTTGTTACCACAATTGAAAAACTGAAATACAACATGATGTCTGATCCAGTCTCATAAAAGATTGTTCAGACTCTCTTACTGGCATTTTAATAAAGAACGTCAACGGTTGTTTGAAAACAGAAACATTTTCTAGCATTTGGAACTAGGCTACAGCTTGTTCAATATTCAAAAGTGGTCATAAAGCTAAGATGACAGAAATTATAGATGCATTTCGATCAGGGCTGTAGCTAAGGGGGGCATTGTGGGGAAATGCCCTACCTTGAAATCACAATGCCCTACCTTAAAAATACCAAAAACTAAGATAAATTATTATAATTGAATTGTTTGTTCATAGTTTGAGATAAAAAAATTGTAGCGGTAAGTATATAAACTTTTCCGAACATACCACACTTTGTAACATTCATTTCATATTATAATAATTCTTTGCTCTGAGTATAGATGGCATTTGAAGCGCCATCACATGAAGCGATGGGTATATTTAATTAGATCTATGATGCAGAGGGGATTCCCCGTATTATAGATTGCAATATGGGCTATATTGCAATCAATTGCAATATAACCCACATTGCAATCTATAGTATGGGGAATCCTCTTTTAAATTAAAATAAACATAAACGATACCCTATTTAGGATGACATTGATTGTTTGTAGTTTGGTTAAGTGAAGTGTACGGTAAAGAGTGTTTTAGTCAAAAATCGATACAATTGTTATTTTTATTGCTATAAATTGAAAATTCATTGATTTCGCGATGGATATACGGTATTTATTTGGAAAAAAACGAAGAGTTGAAGAGCAAATTGACTACGAAGAACCTTACTGATCTAAACAGGTGGAAGCACAAAATTCAATCGCTACTCCTAGTTCCATGGCAACAGGTTGGTCAACACATGTTGGTGTGATATTCCTTCTGAATAGCACAAATCGGAGAGCCAATAAAGCAAGCACATCCAAAACAACATAACAGGGCCTTTGTTTCTGATTGGTTAAAGCTTTATAAATGGTTGCAGTATTCTGTCGAGAATGGTGCTTTTTGCTATCCATGCCAGCAATTTTTACCTCATGGAAGCAAACAAACTTAGTACACTTCCACATGATTTACAAACTGGAAAAATGTCATTGATTCTAAAACTAGTTTTCCAAAACATGAAAAATCAATTTCTCATATTCAAGCCATGTCGATGTGGCAGAAGAAATTACAAAGAATATCTACATCTAGCAGTGTTGAAACGTCAATAAATCAAAAAGTATTAGAAAAATATACGTATTACGTGAAGTTTATCATTGAAGTAATATAATTTCTAATTGTCAACGAATTAGCTTCGCATGGAAATTATATTTTACAAGAAGAAAAAGAAGGATTGTTTCAGAATTCATCTGAATATACATGTATTAAAGATCCAAATTTGAACGAGGTTCTCACTCATATACCACAAAACGCAACATATCGTTCACCTGAAATTCAAAATCAAATAATTCAAGTAATGGTTCAAGCAGTACGAAGATCCATTGTCAAAGATATTAATGAATGTAGCGTGAAATGGTTTACTGTAATGGAAGATAGGATGAGAGATAAAAATAACCGTGAAAATATTGCATTAGCAATACGTTACGTCAAGGATGGTATCGTCAATGAGTCGTTGCTGATGGTTAAGATTACTGAAAACCTTGATGTGAACCATATTTATTGTTTTTGTATTGTTCAACTTCTGTAGTTTTATTTTTGTTTTTTAATTATGACTTAGCACATGTACTCAATGTACCAAAGTGTCAAATAAATAAATAAATAAGTAAATAAATAGCCACTTTCACGGAATTAACGTTAAATACTCTTACGGAAAATAACATTGACCCCTCTTGTTGGAAATTTTGAGGGGTTGCAACTACAATAAAAAATTAATTGGGCCGAAAAATTCCTAACGTCCACTGCTATAACCATCACTTGCACTTAATAGTCATCAGAACTATCTCAGAAATGACTTTCATCCGTTTATTTTTTGACCAATGCATCATGTTACATGAATTTTTTATCACAGCAAGAAATCTTCCATGATGAATTTTTTATCATGGCAAGAAATCTGCCTTATGGTGGAAAAAGGATTGGCCGACTCCTTGAACAACGCTGGACATTTGGCAGTTACAAAAGTTGTATACGATAATTATTCAACGATTTTGCAGACTTTGAAAGAAATTTAAAATTGCAGACTCAATGGTGATGACGTCGCCAAAGTATCGGTATTGAAAAAATTATGTTTGATCTGGAATTCCGAATGGCCATGGTTGTGGCCAAAAAAGACTTATCCACACTAATATCTGCAGACGCGGCTTTGCAAGCCCGAAGAGCAGGATTGAAATACCGCATAACAATCATAAAGTGTGTCGAAGATGAAATTATAAAATTAAAGATCAAATCAAATGTATAATCAAATTCTGAAAGAAGCTAAGTCTTTAACAAGCGACGACTGCGGCGAATCTGAAAAAAGGACACAGACCTCGAAGAGACAAGTAAAAAAACCAAATCGAATGAATGACTATTTGATGTAAGGCCCCTCCTCTTCTTCCGCCAAACAAAATATAGAAGAGAACGACGAGCCACTTAAGTCTAAGTATTTCGAAACGTTGGACATACTAATTGCTGAATTACAAAGAAGGTTTTCGGACAACGATGATCTAATCAATTCGATGGCAAGTCTCGATGAGTTGAATGTTGATTAAATGGTTCGACTAAAAAGTTAGGGTAAGTTTGGAAAAATTTAATAATTAAAATAATTAGTCATGTTCAATTTACAAATTTAACAATTTTCAGGTCTGAAAATTCCATCGGGGGAAGAGGCTAGTGTGGTTAAAGTTACTTGAATCGTAAAGAGAATAAAATAGAAAATACATTGCAAGTTCTGAACAGGCAACGAGAGGCGTTCAAATATACATATGAACTTTTCGCATCTATGGCGACCATACGATGTAGCACTGCAGTGTGCGAATCTACATTTTCAAGTTTAACTGCAATTAATAGCCCTCAAAGGCTGTCAATGGGTAACGATAGAATGGCTGGTATGGTATTTCTGGCCTTTGTAAAAAAAAGAACAAAATCAGTTGATCTGAAGGAAGTTCTGCACATTTTTAATAACATGGCGAATCGTAAAATTCAGCTGTTTTGAATATTTTTATTATTATAATAAGTTTGCAGAAACAATATAATCTAAATGGTATTTTTAGTTGTATCTATTTACTCGTATCACCCCACCCAACAATTAATTATTACCTCACTCTCATTCAGACATGAATCTCTACATCCAAATCTGGAAGTTCAACCATATTGTTCGCTTGTTCTTTATCATTGAGGATTTAATAGTTCTTGGATCCATGCTCATGATCTGTCACATAAATTATTTGTCTACGAATAGCTATTGAATGTACATCACTGACAGTCAGTGATGTACATGGTGATTGATTTAAGAGCCCGTGCTTCGAGAGCAGATCAATTATAATAAATTTTTTACTTCCGCCCTATTGGTAACCAATGCTGCCCTACCTCAAATTCGACTCTAGCTACAGCCCTGATTTTGATGCTTTGTTATTTTGCCAAGATTTGCTAAGACTCGAATTTTCACTACTGTATGTAATACTATAACTCAGTTCCAGCATGGTTTTATCAAGAGTTTTTTTTTATAAAAAAAGTTAGTAAAATACTATGCATTAAATAGAATATTACAAAAAACGTGTCCGTTTCCAATACATGTACCTAAATATCATTGTATTCCTTCGATCAGTAAGAATACAAACTAAGCATAGAATGCTTGTGCATCACAAGTATAGAATGCTTTTCTTTTGCACTTCTTTATGATCATCCAGAGTTCATACAGTTTATGAATAAGACGATTGATTTTAGAGTAAAGCGAAGAGGTACAGAAATTAATACGAGATAAGTATTTGATAGTTAGTTAAGATTTCAGGTATCAACAGCTCAACATTATTTTCAGAATAACATCATAATAGCAGCGGCGGCTCGTCAGAGGAGGCAAGGGAGGCTTAGCCTCCCCATTTTTTTTAAACGTTAGCGTTTTTTCGGGCACCTCAAAAACCATCCAAAATGAGCTTATAGACAGTGTGGCATATATTATTAAGGAAAATATAAGCAAGGAGATCTGAGCGCACAGCTGACGATTTGTTTGATTTTTTAATTCGTACGTGTGACACACATAATTTTAGGCAAAAGTTAATTGCGCAAACCTATGATGGAGCTGCAGTCATGGCCGACCATTTAAATGGTTTACAAAGTGAAATAAAGTCCATAGCTCCTCATGCACTTTTTACGCATTGTCATGGCCATGCCCTAACTTCAGTATTAAGCAAAGCGTGCAACAACATAAAAATTTGCGCGCCTCCGGAGGGCTTTTCTGTGTGTATATATAGCCTCCCCTGTTCTCCAATGCACGAGCCGTCACTGCATAATAGTGATTAATAATATTTGTTTTGAAGTAAAGTGACGATTTTCAGATTTCAATATGAAATATTCAATTGTTTTTTAAATTTATAGATAAAGATCAGCTTCAATTTCATCTGACTCTATGAGCTCCTTCATTTTACTTTTGAAGGTAGTGAATTATAAAGTTTAGGGCCAATGAAAAAAACAAATCTTTGTAAGTGATTTTTCTTGAAAATCGGCAAATCAATAGATTTGTTTTCTATGGATCGGGTAACATAGTGTTTAAGCGGATTAGCAATGGACATTGTGGTGTTTTTCAATATTAGCAGACTGTATATATTAATGTTAATGAGACTTTATACATTAGAAATAATATCACTGTATTGTACCTTTATAACATACCTTGGTGGGTTGAGCTATATGTAGTTGCGCCGGCAGATTTTTCAACACTGTTCAGAGAGGCGGTAAGTCCCTCGATCTATGGTACCACACACACACGCCCGATACTCGAAGGTGTCAATATTAATACATACAGTGTGATACAAAATAAAATGAGTTTAAATGAGACTGGAACAGTTGGTGTATAGTAGGTAATGATATGCAAATAAGTTTTCGATATTTTGTTGCTTGAATTTCTTATACAGACTTTTTGCATTATATAATCTGTCCTTTTTAATAAGTATTCTTAGCAAACAATTTTGAGTAATTGGCAATTATTTTTGAGCGTTGTGGTATAGACCTTCCCATATTACAATGCAATATTTTAAAATTGTCTCAGCTAATGAGTTATAAATAGGTGTTGATCCACCATCACACCAAGATACTTTAGTTTATTAATTTTTTCAATCTGTGGGCAACCTCTGAGGCATATTTCATCACAAAAATAACTATATACCTAAATATATCTTTCTGTAGGTTGGTTTTCACTAGTTAGAGAGAAAGTGATGAAATTACTCTTCTTTCAACCAACTGTGGATGTGAGAGAGGCTTAATTTAGTACATTCATATACTTTTCCCCATGTATCATTTATAAACACAATAGCAGTACCACCTGCCTATGATACTATGTGGCCATGAAAGTTATTTAGATCAGCAATGTCGTTAATATGCACGAGAAACAATGATTCAAGTACAAAAAATGTTGTAGGTAGAACTGGAACTTTTGGTCTAGTTCATCGCTCGTCGAGTAGTTGTTTGGGGGCAATGCTTGTTTTAGATTTACAACAAATTGGTTTACCATAGTACAATATATTTAAGTGGATTCTAACATTTAACAAAATAATTATGCTATAGGTTTCATTGATGATTCAGGAGACTTAACTTCAACTAATAAAAAGCAATACATTTCGTATAATGGATTTGTTTCTTATAGTTATTCCGTTTTTTCGGGAGTTCCTCAGAGATCTAACTTAACTTCATATGTCTTTCTGATACTTGTGAATGATTTGTGTGGGGAACTAGGAGGAAGAACTACACATGGAGATATTCATACATGATTTCAGATAATGTTGAAGATTTAACCATCTTACTTCTGCACCATTTTTGACTAAGCCCCCTCAGTACCATGGTGACGAATTTTTCTCTACAGAACATCACGGTTTACACAGTGAAAAGCCCTGGAGAAATCTCAGAAAACTGTCAGCTCCCCTTTATAAATGTTATGTTTATTAATAATACACTTCATACAAAAATGAAAATATGGCATCATGGGTATTTTTCTGTTGGAAATTCAAATTGTTTTGAGCTTATAATATAACTAATGCTCCAAGGTTGGTTAGACCTATTTTAGCCAACTTTTCCATTATTTCATGAATGACAGAATTAAAGTATTCAAGTTGATAATTAGACAGATCAACACATTTGTAGATTGAAACATATTTTTTTTTTTATAAGGAAAGGTGTCTGTGTCTGTTTCTACCACACTGAGTGTGGTAGAAAGATGAATATATAAGATTTGAATAGGAAACATTCACCTTCAAGGATGACAGTTATTTCAAAAAAGTGTTTTCATAGAATGTCTTATAATTTATCATTTACTTTTTTCCATACATAATTATCAAATTCGAGTTACTATGTTTCGTTATGTGTCTTAAAATAAGAATAATAATTGCATTTAGTGTGCCCTAGAGTATACCTTTTCAAGCAATATGAAAATGACAAATATTGAAAAACAGTATTACTACAAAAATAAGATGACTTTAAGTACAGAGAAATGAAAACGATAAAATTATCACTTGTTCAATTTGCTTCAAGATATCGTAAAATAAATTACAAGTATAACAAATCCTATTAAAATTATTATACATTTTGCTGATTGGTGATTTTGTGAGAACATTTGTGTTATGCAGAGTGAAATAAAACACATGCGATTCCTTCGATATTCAGCACAAAACTATTTATTTATTAGACATCTGACAAATAGGAAATGATAGAAAAGCACAAGTGATTGAGCGCTTGATGTACAGGATTTTAATTTTGCTAACATAATTTATAAACAGTTTGTTCTCAGCCAAGAATTATAAAATGTTCAACTATTCCTGCTACCGAACTGTATTACCTAGAAATTTAGCTAACTTAGGAAATCAGAACACGATAAAATTGTTGAGCATCTTCTTAATTCCAAACTTTCGATGTTGAATGTGCCCATCATCAACTGATAATCGGACCCCCGCTGTAGATATGTCCCGTCAACTTTGAAAACCAAATACTTAAGGAACTTTCTCTGCATGTTTTTGAACCTAATAATGTATATGTTATCCTCTTGGAAGATCAATATACATTTTTAGGTATTGTATTAAATTAAATTCATCATGTTCAAACTTTATATTCGATAACGTAAATAACTAAAGTCTCTTGTGAAAATAATATTCGACTCGAGTGACTGACTTGAACAGTGGTAATTTCAGTTGAACTAAAATGTTATTGATATCTGGTATTTTTCCGTTAACCAGCTGTCGCCCTCCTACGAAAGGCAACCCTCAAAAGTAGAAACTTGTGCGAGGTAAGGATTACTGAGTTCTTACCTTAAAATGTGCGATTCCTAGCACAGGTTGGACAATACGCAGTGAAAATCAATAACCCGGCCGTAGGGCGCTCGAACCTCCGTTCCACATAGCGATCAACTGAATGAGTAGAACGAACCGCTCACAGTAACCCAACCTGCTAGTGTCCCACCATGTATGTATAAAACACAAAATATATATTGATTATTTTTATTTTTAGATTTTTAGCTCTCTAAACTTGTCCACAAGGAAAATCTTGATAATAAAGCATATTCTAACTTTCTGACTGACATAAAATGCTGGGACTCTCTCAGATCCTCTCGTTCTTGTTAACAATATAAAAATGTTACTTACATCTCGATACTTCTCCATTCCATTCAATACTTTCTTGGCAACAAATTTTTTTAAGTGTAATATGGTTGCTTGAGCAGAGCATCGAATAAACCTACGTTTCAATGTCTTCAAATTTGAACTGATACATTCTAAACACACATTCACTTGTTCATCTTGTCTGTGATAATCACTTTCAGCATGAGAAGGATCTGCATGATTTTCATCTCCACGTAGTTCGCCATTCGTAAGTTGAACATCTTTTGGATTCGGTAAACCCCGCTGACGATAAAACTCCTTTTCACGGTTTATTTCATCTAAAAGAAGTGAGATGTGCTTTGCCATCTATATAAAGTATGCCTACATCAATGAACCCATTAAGATATTTAAGTTCACAATTTTTAACATCATCATAAGACAGTCCATAAGTCAAATTAAATACACCTATTGAAATGAAGAAAGATCTATTTATGACAATTATTATTGCAATACCTGGCAGCATTTGACAAAATACGATTCATTTCCTAGATCAATTTGTGAATGTGATACCAGGTGTTGAAAAGGTTGCAATTACAAGTCTGTCTAATACCTATTCAAAAACTAATAGAGGATTTACTTATCTATTCATTTCATATAATTGAACCCCGCTTGAATATTAAAAAAATAAAGGCAGCATTCAAATATATTGAAGCTTTGTCAACTATAGTATCGTTAACTTTGATCTAATATCATCCAACAAGTATATATACAGAATTATAACATTATATTTTCAGAAGGTGAGTCAGAGGACAAAACGTCAAAATTTTGTAATATAGAAAGACTCTGACTACTGGTACTATGGGTTTATTGAACTCACCGAATCTTTTGAAGAATTTTGTGAATACGAAGTTGAATACTTGTAGTGATGAATACCCGAATAATAGATAACATAGTCACTGAAATATGTCGGAGCCAGGTTTTAAAAATGAATGTCATTGTTGAGTGGAACAATCTCTGAGAGACAAACACCCATTGAAGAGTTTCATAAACTACACTACACGATTTGATCTTCACAAACTTTGTGGAGTTTGTGGAGATCAAATCGAGAGGTGTAGTTTATGAAATTTCTATTGATCTTGAAGAGAATTTAATGTAAATGATATAGGTGTCATCCTATTACAATATAAAAGTACCCCCATTCCTCATTTTTGAAGAATCTACAGCTGATATATTAGTACTTAATGCCAGTTATTTTAGACAGAACTGAGAGAGAATGGAAGATACGCAAAAAAAGTATAGTATAATTATTGAATGAGTTAATGTCTAGTTGAAAACATAAAACCATACTTGAAACAATATTAGTAATTTCATCTCTATCCTTACCAATATGATGGAGTTTTATCAAGTTTAATTTATTCAATTTGTACTTTGTTATGATGATCATTGCCTATAATTTGAAATCATTCAGTTAATTGCCTATTCAATGTTGGTTAACCTTTTTTAAAAACTTTATTCAACTTATTTACAACAATATCAATATTTTCATCAGAAGATGCTAGCAAAATATCGTCTGTTTTTGAATAACTACTAAAATCTCTTTGTCTCTATTTCATTCTCTAGACTTGACACAAAGACTGGTCGTGTCTCCCAGGTGGATACTGTAGATGAGATAAAGGTCGACCTTTTACGTTGGCAAGGAGAAGTACAATTATACTTCGAGGATCCTGTCCTGTGGGTTAGACCACCTTAAGACAATCCACCATACAGAAAAGGACCATGATCGGATTGATTAGGCCCAAAATCTATGAGTCCAGAGGAGGAGTACACCTACATCCAGCAAAAATTCACTTTTCAAAGTCCAGCAAAAAAAGAGGTATTGTTATCCACTCAATTATGGATAAAGTTATTATTTTCTTCATACTTTAACTGCTCGATTGATGCATGTGCACTTCATTATATGTAATGTATGAAGTTTGCTAGAGCCAATTTAACGAACTATGACAAAAAGTATTCGTTGCTCGTCATGGCAATCTCATGCAACCATGAAAGCATAAAATGTTTCTATTGCAAACTGTTCCCACACCAGAACAAAAGTACTGACGCTCGACATGAGTATCGCTAACCAAGTTAGAACCATCAGATGACTAAAACTAAATCTTACAGCTGAGTTAGTGCTTTTTATATACATCTGAATCAACCATCACCTTACATAATGAGGAATATCAAATGAGTGTCATTACATTAATTACTAGTATTAATCACTGTCTCATTTTGTTATTGAATTTCAAAAATGTAATGCCTTTGAAAATTTAGAAATGGAAAAATGTGGAATATATAGACAGCGACAAAGATACCAATCCGAACATCCTGTTGTCCACTCTCTTATGTAAAAATTGCGGGTTGAAATCAGGTAGATATTAACAGGTATTCAATACCATATAAATTGGAATTAGAACACAAAAACAAAATAAAACAATAAGTAATACTAGGAACTAATTTAATGACACACACACACTCAATGTCCTTCATTATGTAAGGTGATGGTGCATTCAGCTATACATTAAATGCATTAACAGAACTTCCTCTTGAAGATGATCACTTGGTGATCGAAACACGTGTCGAGGTGTTAAAATAATGGTTTGGTGTTGGGAAAAAACTCCAGTAATATTCATAGCTGTACAATTTAGTTTTATTCATTTCCTGATGATGCTAACACTGTTAACGAAACACATTTCAAAAGTCAGTACTTTTGATCTGGTATGGAAAAAATGTTTTAAATTTATTCATTTTGTGCCAAAGGTTCCAATTCTTCCTATCAAGATAAAAATGTCTCATTTTGAATCTTCATTTATTTTGAACAAATTCCCAGACTTCCCCAATGATAATACTAGTGACATAAATTTTTATGCTTAACTGAAATCATTTCTTTTGAACAAATGCTAGACTTCCTTGAATGTATTATTGGCAACATGAATTTCTATACTAAACTGAAATCATTTCTTTTCAACAAACACTTACTAGAACTATCAAGAGTTACTGAGCGATTAATTCTGAAATCTTCAATCTAATCTCACAAATATATTTTTCAACCATATTTATTTTTGACATTTGCTTTGTTTTTAGGTAAACATAAGGCTCTTTCAATCAATTCTTTCCAATATAATAAGGATCATTGTTATTGGTTTAAATATCTATGCATTTATTTATTACAATTCAAATAATAGTGACTCACCTAACATATGTACATTTTTGTAACAAAATGGTTTATAAATTATTATTATTCATTTACTTATTTCTTTGAAAACAGGTTCACCTCTTTACAGTTTTAAAAATAGTACATTAGATATTCTGAGGTACAATTATCCAATAACAAATCCCCATCCCCATGATGCATATGTATATGGGTTTACAGTAATTTATAAAAACAACAAAAATGATTTATAATCATTTGCCACTCTCATGTCTTCACAGTGGACTGTTTAGGTGAAGATTTTCAGAGAAAGCAGTTATACCATTCCTGGTGCCTCTTTACTTAATCTTGAAACCAATATTACTGACAACCTCTGGAAAGTTGATATAACAAGAGATTTTGAACAACGTGTTTGCCATGTAATGATGAAAAACTCCACCAAAGCCTGTAGCAGTTTTAAAATATTATTAAATTGGAATACTCTCTGCTAATATTTGTTTTGAACAGAAATCAGTTTCATTTTTTTGTTCAGTTCAGCATGTTTTTCTTCAAAATATTTTTACCTAATGTCCTATGCTGCATTGAAGTTCTATGTTATGGAAAACTAATTCAAATTTATCAGAAAGTGATATTACAATATTTCGATTCAAAATGCTCTCTATGTTTCATCAAAACCAAGCAAATTTTTTAAGAATATCAAATGTTAAAATTCTTTTTTTAACGTTTCAACTTTGTAGAAATTCCCAGTAACAGAACATTATTCAAAATGTTCTTTTAAGATTTTTTACTTACCTCTCTGCAGGTCTGGTACAAGTTTATAAACAATATCCTGCATAGTTCTATCAAAACTGATATATTGCAAAGGATGTGACTGGTGTATCACAATGTTGCATGTTGGACATGTGTTGTTCTCTTCCAAATGTTTTACTAAGCAACTTTTGCAAACTGAAAATGAAAGTTATGCTTTTATTAGAACAAGTTTCAGTAAGTAATGTAATGATGTACAAATAAAACTTAACCAACAATAATGAACACTTACAGGTATGCAAACATTCTGTAACAGTTGTAGCATCAATAAGATAGCCTCTACATATTTTACAAGTTATGTGACTATTGAGCGTTTTTAATTTTATTTTCCTTTCCATTATCATAATTTACTGACAATCATATTTCATCTCTGTATATCTAACCTACTTGGTTGAAGTTTACTCTTATGCTTACTGAGAGGGGAGAAGGGCAGTGGACAACAGACAACAGAGAAAACAGGGTTGCCACGTTGCCAACGCCAACAAAATTTGAGATATATTCGAAATTTACAAATCTATGGTAAATTTTTATTTGATATACAATCATTTTTGAATGTATCAATGAATACGAATACACAGAGCTAGTTGAAGAAGTACATATATTCATTTGCCTCAATTGGTTTGAATGCCATTCTTTACAATCAAACATAATTTGTCAAAATTATCAGGTTTGAAGCCGTCGATTTTTGCGAAAAGCCTAAAAGCTGACTTCGGACTTTCACTGATTTTTTTTGTTAACCTGAATATTGATTTTACGTTTTGTTTCCTCAGGAAGTTTCCAATCCGGTCTCTAACATTTTCAAATAGAAACAAGATGAAAAACATTTTTGCTCTATATTATGTACTTTTGTGTGCATGCGGGTGTTTCGATAGTTTCAAGAGGAATATAACTGAAAAACTAATATAATTGAAAATTATCCAGGTTTCCATATTAAAAACCATTGTAAATGAAAAATGACGCTAGATATGTTATGTGGTTCCGTGATTCATCCGATTCACAATAACGTTTTTGACAGTTGTGGCAGCCATTTTATTCGCAAAAATTTTGCGAAATGATGGCCGCCCTCGGCGAGGTCGTCTGAAGGCACTGGAGAGCGAGAGGTCAAGACGGCAGTTAAACATTTAAACAGCTATTCAAGTGCCTGGTTGATGAATGTTCGATTGTGGCTAATTTAAGGCATTTTAAGTTCGTTTGCGAGGTTTTGACATATAAATGAGATGTTAATAACATGCCTCCTAATTGCTCAGGACGTCTTTGACCCTGAGTACCTCCGATCACGAAAATGATAAACATATTCTTGCCAAATAGCTTATAGGGTGCAAGATACGTTCTACTCGAAAGAAATAGGAGTTGAAGCAACGGAACGGAAGAAAACTTTTCAATAAAAAATTTAAATAATGGAACATGAAAATAATATGACGAGTTGAAAAAGAAATGATATTGGAAAAATTTGACAACAACTGACGATGAGTATGAATTTGAAAATATATTCGTGAAGAAAACAAATTGATTCTATCTGAAGTGGAGAGGAATAATTGAATAGATCGGAGTTCAGGTCGAAATTATGTGAATGATAAAAATTCAGACAAACTTGTTAGCAATCGATGCCGAATATAAATAACAATCAGAACTTCCTGAAGTAATTTGATTCGATTCACTTTTTTGCATCTTTATCAGTCAATTATTTTTCAGAAACAAAACTTAGGAACTATCTTTGGGTGATCAGCAGAACGGAAGTGTACTTTTATAACACAAGTTATTTCAATATTTCGATAAAGTTTATCATCATTATCAAGGAAAAACTATAAAAAAGTGATGCAATGATATAAATTTGTTACAAAAAGGCTCAACTTACTGTTGGTGAGGATGGCCGTGTCGAAAAGAATGTTACATTTAAACAGTTAAAACATGTCAATAAAATAAAACAAAGTTACCACATTGAAAAAGGTTTTAACTCCTCAATGATACAAAGAAGATTATTTAAAGTCACATAATAAAATCGTTATATGGTTTGAAATTATAATTTACTGGTAAAAGCTGATTCCACTTTCAACCACTGTCAGTATCACTTATAAACAAAGTGCTACCAAACTTTGACGTTTGTCTCTGTCAAAAAGCCAATTACAGGAACGGCAGTTCACAGACAATAAAAAAAGGAATGCAAAAAAAATGACAACTCATTGTTATTTTAAAACAGATTTGTTTATTTAACTGTCCGTTCCATTAAGCGCTCACAACGATCACGCTGACGACCGCAGTTTTTTCCGTTCCACTTGCTTGTGAGCGTTACTGTCGTAAACTCAAGTGGAATTGATCATAGAACGTTTTGGGTGTTCATGTAAACTTTACAAATGGCGAGGTTGAAAAAACGAAGTTGATGTTTTAATGAGGTTTCGTAAACCTTAACACCTTAACAATTAATTTCAATAATTGCATGCTAACTTCATTCATATTAAAAGGAAGTCTGAAATATTAAACAAATTGAGTTTGAATATGATCAAAATGTCTTATACGGCAATTAGAGATTTGTATATGCGTCGCAATACTGCTCCAGAAACTAGTTCACATGAAGAGGGGAATGCAACTTTACAAAATTATAATTGTGAAAACTGAAAACTCAGGCTACGTGTTATTGATAATGAGAATGTATTTCATCGTTATTTAAATGAAGAATTCAAGTCATTTCAGGTACATGATTTTCTATCTCATAATACACTGCAACTTTTGAAAATGTCTTGTCTAATTGCACACTTGGATTATATTCTAAATTTATTCTACTCTTAAATTTACTTCATTTTGTGTAAGTAATTATTCCATTGATAATTTATGAGATTGAATAATGGAATAAGTTCAGAAATCAGAAATGAATTACGAATGGCACATGACATTTATGTCATATTTCAAAAATTCGCCGCAATATTCTCAACCTCAACGTCCACTTCGACCCATCTATTCAGATAGGTCGTTGTGAGCTTGCCGTGAGCGAGAGTAATGACGTCATGCGTGACGTTTTCGAGGCGACCACAACGACCGCGGTCATTATGTGGAACGTGGAACGGTTATTGGAGTATTTTGATAATTCTGAGCGCTTAGTGGAACGCACGACATATGTACCGAAAACCGACACATAAGGATAGATCTGCATGCACTTTCGAACCACCATCCAAGTCAAAAGCGGTAAATTATCAACACCCTGACGGAGCGTGTCCGTAGAATATGTGACCCGGAACACCTACAAGAGAAATGAACCTTTATCCTGAAGTACGAAAAATCACTCACTAGCAGCGCTAGTAGTTCGGTAGGGACAAACACTGCCTAATCCTCATATAAACATATGATAAAGTACAATTAAAAAAGAATGTTTTTAACAGAAGAAGATGTTCCTGGAGCAAAACTGATATTTGCCACTGTAAAGGATAACAATGTTGTAACATTGAAACGTTTGCTTGCATGCCGTAATTTAAAAGTAACTAAAAAAAAGTGAATTAATAGACAGGTTAGTATGCAGACTTTAGTATAAGAGTAGCGGTAGATTCAAACTGTAATAAAAAATTTAAAATAATTATGAATTTCACTATTTATTTCCGAGTGAAATATGAATCAAATATAGATGGTAGGTAATGAAATAAATTTAATTAAAAATAATGAATGAATATAATATAATGAATGATTGAGGTTATATCTCATTCTAATCAGTGGTAATTAACTATGAAAAATTTACTATTCATTTCATGTTTAGAGCATACATATAAATATTTATTTATTTTTTGCACTGTTATCCGACGTACAATTCAAAAACAGCAATGCTTTGTTGGCATTAAACTAGCATAAAATAATTTTTTATATCAGATTTACATTTTTAAACAATAAATTAATATTACAGAAATAACACTGTTTTACATGTGAATAATTTATGTGTGTCCCTACTACTAGTGCTGCCTCTCGTGACACGTTCGCTGTACTATTCTCAGGAAAAAGGCTCATTGAATCATCTTCAAGTGGCTTTAAGATCGAATGGATACAGTGTACAAATCAAAATACGGAGGAAACTCAAACGATTGCATGTGCATTTCTACCGTACATCCCTAGGGTCAAAACCTGAGATCTGCCAAAGACAAAAGAGATCCCTTATCAGCTGCGGAGGTGTATCGTATACCATGCACTTGCGGAAAAGTTTATTTCGGTACCACCAAAAGATTCATTAGGTCAAATAGACAAATCGGCAGTAGCAGAACACGCAGTTAGTGCATGGATATCACAGTCGGCGTGTACTGGAAGCCAAAGAAATCCATAAACATACCATAAACAACTATGATAGAAAATAGGAGGCGGTATCGCTCAACCGGATTTGGAATCCCATACGTCAAACTTTGGTAGCGCTTTGTTTATAAGTAACACTGACAGTGGTAGAAAGTGAAATCAGCATAATTATATTTCGGCATATATGTACCTAATTTTTAACATTCATGGTATTTTTCTCGAGATAATTTATCTGGTTGAAGCTGGGATGATTCTGCAACCGTGTTAGGAATCACACGTTAAAAGGTAAGACCTCGTTAGTCCTTAGCTCGTTTCTCAACTTCTGAGAGTTGTCGTTCGTATGGGGGCGATAGCTGATTAACGGAAAAACAGATTTTAAACAGACATATTTAAACAGATTGAAATATCATATCGTATTACATTATTTGTAAAACCTCAGCAAAGACAAAATCTTATGTTTCTCATTACAAGTAAGTTCAACTGATTTGATATATAATTGCTTGAAATTCATTGGTTCACCAAAATGGCAAAAATTATACCTATGTGTTTTTTTCATCTACATCATTTTGGTAAGTTTTTCAACTATATCCAGATTTTGGAAATGTTCATAATGATATACAAGAATGAATTCCAGATTAAATATATCGTACTATTTCTTCTCGCTTTTCATTTGAACTCTTCTTGAATGACACCTCTTTTTTTTCGTTTTGACAAGTACGAGTACATAGAAAAATCCCAAACAAAACACCAAATAAAATGTCACCAACAATGATGAACAGAAATCCTCGATCTTGTATCGCAGGCTCGGCAATTCTTTTAGATCGGTTGCTCTGGTGACTGATAACTTAAGGAATTTCAGGAAAGTATATCTTTCAACTAACCAGGCTTCAGGCGATTATCAGTATATTTTTCCAATTAGTACAACGGGATAGTTACACATTGATGCTACTGGAGCGGTCACTGCGGTGAAAGAATAGTTACAAATTTTTTCAGAAACTGCATGCTGCCAGCTACATTAGTGAACAACAGAATAATGTGACAGCAAAGTGTATGATCCAACAACAGACAGCACTGTTTCAACTCTTCATAGGTCTCATCACTGGTGCGGAACTGAACCAAAAATGCATTTTTGGGCTCAATAAATAAGCTCAGTAAATAAAGGCGATGACGTATTCCATTACGAAGTCGCCATCTATGAGATCAACAGAGAACTCAGTCCTCAAATATTAAAGATTAACGAGACTCCCCAAGATAGTTGGTTGCAAAGTGAAGCTTCCACATCGACCACTGATGAGATTTGCCATCTCTCTTCAACTTGAGCTTTCATTCAAGACATCTAGTGCAAAACAGAGGATAAATCTCGTCGGCCATCTATGTCGAGGTCGCTCGAGTCACAGAACACCCTAACTACAGTAGTTATTTATGGTGTTCTGTTCTCGAGTGTCTCTTCTCTGATTGTTTACTCTTCTGTGCTGTGATATTTGTGTCAGTTTTCAGTTTGTCAGATATATCAGATGTCAGAAATGTCAGTAAATGGGTTGTAAAAACTGAAAACTGTCAGTTATTTAGGAACAGAAAAAGAGTTGACAATAATTTGGTTGTAGGGTATTCTTCTTAACCAATTTTATCCTAACTTTGTATTTTTTAGTATAATTTATAGTCTTTGCCAAGTTATGGATAGATCAGATTTTCTTCAAGTGGGTTCCAGTATAAACATAAAGAGGACTGATGGTAAGTACATAGTTTTGGTTTTATTTGGTCAGGAAAATTCATCTTCTGTCTTCAATCAATCCTGACTAATACTTGTGACTTTCAAGTACAGAAAACCTGTAATCCGTTTTATTGAGAGGGCATTTTTTTACGAACTATTAGTGATATACCAGATAATCATTTTTTTTGTTTTTTTTTGCACTGATATTTTTATTTTCAATTCTTAGTTGAATAATTTTCTCTTTTCACCCAAGAATTAACAATGTCTAGTCTTTATTCAATGAAATGAACTCAAAGTACCATAAAAATTTGAAATTGGAGTATAAGAAAGTTTGATATTTTTCTATTACTCAATAAATTTTTTTTTTGTTGGTATATATTAATGTTAATGGTCTCCTACAAATGAATGGCTCACTTGTTGGCTGTTATTCATAACCATATATACAACTTAGGGGGGATTCATATACCCACTCAAGGGGAGCATGTTAATCCAGTTAATCATTAATTATTAGGGAAAACATTCATGCATGATCAATATATGTCTCTATTTACTTACTCATGATATGTTCTGCATGAAATGTTCTTGGTAGTAACAAATAAAAAACATTTGTGACATGCGACCCAAGACAGNAGATAAGTACTCTTTGATCATTCCGTAACAAAAAACCGAAGAACTTTCGAGAAAAATTAAAAATTACTTAAGCCGTCCTTAAAAAACATTTAAAAATTCATGACTCGAAAAATCGATAACATACGATGTATGTCATACATGGAGGTGACTCTGACAGGTCTTCAGACCTAGATAAAAAAAAATTAACGTTTCCGTTTAGACACGCTGTATAGTGTGTATCAGCCAAATGGAATAAATTTGGCTATCAGCCAAATGGAATAAATTTGGCACTAAATAATTATGAGTGTTCAACGAAACACTCAGGCACACTGAATTGAATTTCCAATTGAGCATTTTTCAAAAATCGCATTTTTCAATACGCATTAACTCAGTTAATGCGGTCGAAACGAACGGTAACAACAGCTCGAGCACCAACTTGGACAATATCTACCGCCGTAGTAGATAAAACGTCAGGCATAAAACCTACAGACCTCGATCAAAAAACCCGGAAAATAGTTTTCACACAGTTGTGAAATTTCACATTCCTTGACAATGTGTATTATTCATCATACCGCCCTCAGTTTGGCGTCTTCAAGTAGTTTGACAACTTTGAACCCTTTCTAATGGAAATGTACAATTAACTTTTTGTAATGAAAGTAGTACTTTTAATAATCACATCATGTGGGTATCAGTTTGACGTCTATTGATATATTCTGCTCCACTCATCTTTAGTATTGAAATGGAAAAACGACAACCGAGTCAAAAATCATCGAATGATATTGAAAATTTAAATTTTATTAGTTGGGACTTCCATTGTTTGATATACAAGATACAAAATCTCAATAAATTTTTTTTTTGTTGGTATATATTAATGTTAATGGTCTCCTACAAATGAATGGCTCACTTGTTGGCTGTTATTCATAACCATATATACAACTTAGGGGGGATTCATATACCCACTCAAGGGGAGCATGTTAATCCAGTTAATCATTAATTATTAGGGAAAACATTCATGCATGATCAATATATGTCTCTATTTACTTACTCATGATATGTTCTGCATGAAATGTTCTTGGTAGTAACAAATAAAAAACATTTGTGACATGCGACCCAAGACAGGTTTCAAGACAGGTTTCAAGACAGGTTTCAAGACAGGTCCAGTTTTGAATTGGAAGTACCAAGTTATTAGAAATCATAAATAGTTATTCATTAATTTTTACTTGAAACATTCATGTATGAACAAGAATGAAGGCATACATATAGGGACATCATATTGTTTCACTTTGTATGGCAGATAGGTTCCCTATCATTTATATGAGAAAATTTTGGATAGACACCCAGTTATCAGTTTCATTGTTATACACTGGCGTATACTCTAGTTGAGTCTTTTTCATTTTGGTGGCGCTCGGGAGCTACACGTATACTTGTGACACATATTTTCCATATAAGTGAACGATTATAAAGCGTCCATATAACTAACAACAACAATGCATAATTTTTTGCAACTGGAAAGACTCAATAATTTGTTAGAAATATTGTCGATTTGGATATGTTTGAAGGTCGGCGCCGTTTTCATATATGTAGCTCATACGACAGCTTTTGTTTTGTCTTCANCCAGCGTCTATAACATCCCTGTTGAGTGGGATCTATAGAAAATTTTCAACTTCGTTTCTCAAAATTGAATCTTTCAAAATTGAATTCATCAAAGTGTTTACCTCCATTGATAATCTTCGAATTGCATAATCTTCGAAAATTTGCTGAAATGTGACATTTTTATACCAAGTGATTTTGTGCAAAATACATCCACCATCAATAATGAATTCATTTTCAGGAGGATCAGTTGTAGACTGTTCTGATGTATGCAGCAATAAACTCATACGTTCATGAAGTAAAGAAATTAAAGTTTTGTTGTCAATCATCGCTGCTACAATCCGCTGAAATAACAGTGAAGCATCGACATTGACAGATTCATTGTCGATTGAGAAGAATAGATTTGGTGTACCTGCAAGACTTTCAACTCGGTATTTCATATAAAGAAATCTGTGGGATATCATTATTTGAATTTATATTCCATATGACACAACATAAATACGAAGTACGAATGTTCAGTGAAAATTAACGATTGTAAAAATCCAATTCTTCACAGTGAATTCATTCAGCTACATGAATTATAGAATACAAAAAAACATTCTGTATTGATAGTTAATTTTATATCCTAGAAACCAAACAAATTAGTTCACTTACATAATCTGCGGGAAATATTCCAATGCTCATTTCCCAACTTCTTCAATGTCAGTTGCAAATTCACAACTTATGACAAAACAAAAACTGTCTTATGAGCTACATGATGACAATTTGAAAATTTTCAATGGCTTTATCTGAGCAACCGAATGAAATAAAAAAAAATCTCAGAAAACAACTTCCATCATAGGAAGGGGGTAACAAAATGGTGTGATAACTAACTTGTTTTCACTTACCCCCTCGCCCCCAGCCACCCCAACTTTATGGTCTTAAATGGCTACCCCCTACTTGTGATACCTTTTCTAAAAGCTCTTCAGAAAAGCTCTCCAGTGGTTCCCTACAAAGCTATATTCAATGTAATAGTTTTTGGTTTATTAAATGAAGCACCATTTATTTAAATAAAAATTGTATTTTCTATTATTAATTAAAAATTATGTAATGTAAAAGTAATTTCCATTCTTTTCAAGACAATAATAGAATCTATTATAGCTCGGCATTCTTGCATTATTCTTTCCTTCAGTTGCTCTATCGAGTGGTTGCGTCTTAGTAACAAACAGATTTAGGCCCCAGAGGAAGAAATCAAGAGGAGAAAGGTCCGGGTCATTCAATAGGACCTTTTCTTCCAATCCATTGATTAGCATATTTATCATTTAATCATTGTCTTACTGGGACTACATAATGAACTATCCGAGGTTTGATAGATCTTGCTAGCATGTGAGCATACATTTCGCCATTCAAAATTTCTTCTATAAATAATATACCAATAATTGCATCTCCCAATAAACCATCCCAAAAGTGCACTCGTCACTAAAGCCGAGGTTTTGCGATAATTCTAGCTATCATCATTTCACCAAATTCAATTCTTCTGTCGGGGTCACCAAGTTTTTAAAGAATTTACATTTTATATGAATGAAATTCATGTAATTTAAGTACTTTTCTTACAGATTCGCGGGATAATCCGGTTGCTGTAGCTGCCTGACAAGTCGATAAAGTATGAATCATTGCATACTGTCCGAATACTTCAATTTGCGTTGTTTCATCCAATAATCTTGGTTGATCCCTATTTTATTTGTAACAGTACCAGTTTCTTGAAATGTTGCTATTAGTTGGCGAATGTACACGTGACTTACATTTCTCTCCGGGTGACTCTGGTTAAATACTCAAGTTGACCTGTCAACTGTTGACACGTCAAGGAGAGTACTTGGACCACGCCACTGAAGATGACTGCCGCAGTTGCAGTTGAAACTTTTGGTGATTGTAACCAAAGAAGACCACGGCAAAACCAACCAAAACATTGACGCCAGTCATGAAAGCCTACATTCCTATATTGTTTTTAACGAACACCGATATTCTCTACCAAGAATAAAAATCATTTCTACATGTTCAGCTGTTTTGTACACCATTGTTGCAGATAAAAATTCTGTTTCTCGTGTACAACGTATTGAAATAAAAGTCAAATATATCAATAATAAGAGTATCGTTTTCCGTCTCAAAGAAAAAATGCATTACAAAAATACACCTCAAAAACGAATATTTCAAACACCCCTTTTTTGTTACTTTTATTTATCAATTAAGTCAACTTTTTTCAGGTACAAATAAATAAATTGACCAGTTTTCTTCCCACAAAGCTCTCAGAAACAATGGTCAATGGCTGATCTGACAGAGTTCTGCTTACAGAACTGCAGAGTTCTGTACTACCATTACTCATCCTAGATTTTCTTTAAAAGAATGTTCTCCAAGGAAGAATTTTCCAATATAGTCCTGAAAGTAGTTGAAGCTTTAATTTTTTTTCAGGTCGGGTTCATTCTGCCATTGTTGCTGCAATCAATAATGACTTACGGTGTGCTACTGTGGAATGGTTCGAACAAGGGGAAACTAAAGGAAAAGAAATTGATATGGCTGCTATTGAATCTCTCAATCCTGATATATTGATCATGAAACCAGGAGAGAAATACTTAATGCAAGATAAGACATTAACCCAACAAACAGAATTCAACAAATTACAGCGGGTAAGTTACTTTATATTTTGGACCAAAATTATGATATTTACAAAAGAATTTAGCAACTCTGCTTATACGTCACTTACCACACAGAAATCGTTAATCAGAAAAATGATTTGAAAACCATATCAAGATGGTGCACTAATTCCATCAAGAAATTAATAATTTGGGTGAAGAAAAAGAAATAATCTGAGTAAAAAACGAACATCTCTCAATAAAAAACAAGACGCGATATCTTCCATTTCAGTAGATTCTTGTGACCAAGATGTTTAGGCATCATCATCATTCTGGTTCAACTACTCCCAGAGTTTTTAGTTCAGCATGACCCTTCAAACGAAAGGTGAAACAAAGGTTCTTCAAATAAAGTCATTATTTTTTCTTTATTTCTTGATTAAGAGTGGTAGAGGCAGGTAGCAGAGAAATGCTAGAGAACGAGGTTATCCACATCAAATGAGGCAACAGGCTTTTTAGAATGTCTTTTTCAATAACGGGCCAATCTCAGTTCAGTAGACAATAATTATGTATTTATTAATTTACGGGTACAAGCCCCTAATATACATACACACATAATAAAATTAAATTCACGAGTAATTCAATGAGGAATGGTATATTAATTTATGCAGTTACATGTTAACATAAGCGGGGTTAAATTTAGCATATACTCTGTTTGGTTATAGTATAAAAATATGTGTAGTTTAAAGTTGATGTAATGAATATCTATGAAATAAAGTAATCATTAGTACATGAAGTAAAAGTGGAATGCTAAAACTCTGCATTCAACAGGTTATGGGCCCAGATCTTGATAAATCTGAGCGGAATTAACTGAAAGTTATTTAGCATGCAGGCATTGGAGACATTTATTCATCTCTGGAAGTACCTGGAAGTAGAAAAACCATGGCGATCCTAAATCTGAATCTGAAACTATTCTTGGAACAAAGTGATACATTGAAAGTACTGGAAGAAGATGCTCCAAGGGACCAAGAGGAACTAGTACAATTTAGAAAGATGCAAAGGCTAGGAACATTATAGTGCAGTGGCTAGCTGATAATATCTTAGAAACAGTGAAGAATAAGAAAACAGCTATATAAATGTATGAAACATTGAAAAACACCTATACCCGTAAGGGAATTGTCAATCCAAGTTTACCTGCAGCAGAAACTAAGAAATATAAAATATACTGAAGGCTGCTTAAGTAATTTCATTGGAGATGTAAAAAAAAACTGTTACAGATCTGAAAGCTAGTGGAGGTAATCTAGAATAACCTGTAATAATAAGTCAATGCCAGACAGTTATCAAGCATTACCAAGTTCAATTGATTAATGTTTAGTACAAATCCCAAAGATGTTACTGTATTATTTGTTAAAAAGCAAGTTACTGCAGGAAGCAATTCGACAAGAAAACAATCAAGGAGATGATTTTGTTGCTTTTATTAATAGCTACAGAGGTTCTTTTCTTGGAAGACGCAGGGGACGAGGACAGTCTCTGGCAGACGGTAGAAGAAGAGGACAATTTACGTCAAATGGGAGAGGACGAGAACAATATGTGTCAAAATTTCCCTTCAAATGTTATAAGTGTGGCAAACCAGGACACAAACGTAATGAGTGCAGATACAGTACGAATGTAGCTGATTGTGAAAATACAGTTCCTGATGAAATAGCATTTATCGCAAGTTGGAATGCGTTAACATCTTGAGTGATCATCAATATGGATTTCGGAAACGAAAATCAACAGGCGACCTTCTATCGTATGTTACCCATATTTGGAATAACACAATCGAAAAACATAGAGAATCAAAAGCTGTTGCGCTTGATATTTCTAAGGCCTTTGACCGTGTGTGGCATGAGGGTTTGTTGGCCAAACTTCGATGCTATGGCTTGTCGAATCATTTTTGTGTATGGCTCCTCAGCTTCCTGATATTTCTCGAATACTTTCACCATCAACGGTGGTGTTCCCCAGTGATCCAAATTGTCTCCAACCCTCTTTTTATTGTTTATCAACGACTTATTGGAAAAACCAATAATCCAATCTATTGCGTTGCTGACGACAGCACACTTGTCTCTTCATTACATTTGGGTTCCAGGACATTGGCTGCAGATGCACATCTTCACCGGCAGCAGGAGGTGCAATATCTTAATGAGGATCTAGAAGTAATTTCGAATTGGGGTGAAAGTAATCAGGTTCAATTCAATGCCACAAAAACTCAGGCATCGGTTTTCTACAAAAAGGTAAATGTTTCCGAATCGAATAATGTCAGATCAAACAATTCCGCTTTCTGCTTCCATAAGTTGGTTGGGGGTTAAAATGGACACCAATTTATCTGGGTACAATCATGTTGTTGGAATTGCAAAGGCTGCTTCTCAAAAGCTTGGAACACTGTTCCGAACCAGAAAACAGTACATATTTCAGCAACTTTTGATGCTTCATAACGCTCAGATCAGACCTTTTTGGAGTATTGTTCTCTTGTATGGAGCTCCGCCCCCAAACATACCCTGAAGCTGCTGGATTCCATCCAGAGCTATCCGCCTGATTGGAGACGCAAACATCTGGTAAACAAAACTGACAATTTTTTTATGTGACATAAAATCTGTGAATTATAACATTAATGTTGCCAAGAAAGGTTCTGCGATCAAGGTTTTCATGTAGAAGACACTGAAGGAAGAAAGTTCAAATTGAAAGATGTATATCAGAGTAATTATTTAGACTATAATCCACTATCGGTAAAACGAATAGAAAACGAAGGATTCAAAGTAATCTTCGAAAATGGAAAATTTAAAATATGTGAAAAAGAGAACAATAAAACAATTTTGGAGGGTAGTCTTAGGGGAAACCTGTATGTTATTTTTCAAACCAATACTTTTTAGTGCTAATATAGTAGAAAATCAGAACTTGATCCATAGACGAATGGGCCATTCATCTAAATATCCATCAAAAAACGTATGTGAAGTTTGTTTGAAAGCAAAACAGTCACGTGTTAGACTCAAACCCCTACCTGAAGAAAGGAGAGCACGGAGAGCTCTAGAAATAATCTCAACAGATGTGTCAGGACCCATCACACCTTCAACAAGAGATGGCAAGAAATACTATGTGAGTGGAACAAGATTTGGTCTAAAAACCATTGCAAAACAGTGAACGTGAGCGGGGGTGTTATTCCTCAAGTTTTTGGGGGGATCGAGTAATGTCAGAAAACCTTTTGATTCTCTATCCATTTCTGTTTCACTTTTGAAAACTAGTTCACTTATTTAGAAGATATAGGGCTGTGAAATGAAAAATACGCCAATAAACTTGCATCAGCGTTTTGAAGGCTCTTCAGCTCCTAACTGTAGATCAGATACTTTACTATTAGTGATATAAAAACTGACTCAGGAAACAGTTAATCAACACATTCTTGAGTATGTGGAATGCATCTTAAGCAATCATCAAAATAGCTTTCGGAGGCAAAGACCCACAATCAACCTTCTTAACATATGTTTGGAAATGTGTAATCAAGAAACACGGAGAAGTCTAGAGCTATTGTGCTGGATATTTCCAAGACCTTTGATTGTGTCCGTCATGAGAAATTAA
Source organism: Leptinotarsa decemlineata (assembly GCF_000500325.1). Taxonomy (NCBI): domain Eukaryota; kingdom Metazoa; phylum Arthropoda; class Insecta; order Coleoptera; family Chrysomelidae; genus Leptinotarsa; species Leptinotarsa decemlineata. The sequence goes on along the minus strand of NW_019290840.1, from coordinate 62,798 downwards.
TGATTGAACTTCGATGTTGTGGCTTACCAAATCATCTTTGCTCGTAGTAACCATCGATAGTTCTCTCTTGGGTACCTTTACCATCAGCATAGGTGTACCCTAGGAATCAATATTATATCCAACCCATTTTCTACCATACATCAACGATCTATTAGAAAAGACTTTAAATTCAGTAGTTTGCTTTGCTGACGATAGCACACTTGTCTTTTCTATTCTTCATGTATGCCTGAACATCATCTAGCAGTGCATGTTTCGGTGACTACACGTTTCAAGAACAAAAAATATGACATCTCTTCTCATGAAGACCCTAACTATGGAATCGACAAAGGTAAACGAGGCTCCCAAAGTCTGTCTGTTACAAAGCCAAGGCTTCGACAATGACGGACAGCTTTCACTGCTATGCAAATATTCGAAAACAAAGTCCAAAAACAAAGCATTCATGATTCATCGCCAGACAGCGATGTTTCGACTCGCAATATGTTTTATCAGTGGTGCTAAAATAAACTAAGAATGCATTGCTGGACTCAACTGACCATTTTTGTTCATTTATTCAAAATTAAGTTGTGCAGTAACATTTTAACATAGTTAGTGTTTGAATATAAATAATGATGAGTTGAACAAATTGAATTGTTTATGTGAGCGCAAGTAAAAAAAATGAGTAATTATGTCAAACTGGGAAAGTGTGGTTAGGTTTCACTTTGAGAGGTATGTATATGTACATGACAGTGTGCAAAATATAATAAAAAATCTCTGTTTCATTGACATCATTTTTATCAAAATGAGTATCAAAAGCCGTAACAAGTAAAATTGTAAATCAATTTTGATTCAACTATCAAAAATGTACTTGTAATGTGATTGGTTACTACTCTCTATAATTTGTTTCTTCAATCATAATTATTTGTTTTTTCATGATATATTTTATGCAATGTTTAAGTTACTCATTTTGAGTTCTCAGTTGAGACAATGAAAGATTACACATGCGTCATCAATTTGTGGCTTTGATATAAGTTGATAATGTAACTATGTTGCTACAGCTCTCAATAACCTAACTTTTCAATGAAAAATTCACTAGAATGTGACCCCAAATTACGATTTTGGGTAGGTTTCATTAAGTTTGTCAGCATTATTCTGTAAATACATTATATTTCATTTTCCATATTCCAACTACAAAATATGTCGATTTAAATATCCCAATATATGGAACATGAGGTAGCAATTCCCAATTTGAGGTTGAAATTTATAATTACGCTTAATAATTACTATTTATGAAATATGAACTGCCTGCAGTTTATTGTTAGTAAAAAAAAATATTTGTTTAGTACATATAAAACACTTTAAACCTTAAAAACAATAAGCCAAAACCTGTCTTTCCCAAAAATTATTCTGTCCTAAAAGTATACCTTTCACTTTAAACAAAATTCCTATGGCTGGTATTCAATCAAATAAGCGGATGAATGTTATTTACGTACTGTCATCGATGACATGGGTAGATTCAACTCATTCTGTGACAAGAATTCGTACTTTATGAACAAATTGAGTGTTTTTTTTTATAATGTTACTTTCTCCTATTTCACAATTTGAATGAAAATAGCTGTTTCGTGAGGACTTTTTTCCAGGTTGTGCCTGAAAGTTACTCCTTTGCTTAATCTACACATCTTTGTACAGAGCTGAATTTTGAAATTGATTGCTTTCTTCTTTTATTTGTATCAAGATGGAGAAGTAGAAAGACAAAACCTTTCTTTAAAAAAAAATAGTTTTTGTCAGTTCGGACTTCCATTGTCTGAAATGATATAATTTGATATCCCTGAAAGAATCTGTGAAAAAAATAAAAAGATTAGCTGAAACAACAATTTATTCAAGTTAAAAGCTGAAATTTCAATGAAATGACATACAAGCAACAACCAAAAAAATTGAACTATTAACACGAGCTGAAAAATTAAAAAATCATTAACAAAAAATGAAAATTGAAAATATGAAATTGAATTTAGTACCCACAATCATTTTCAGGTGATAACTGGACTCATTCCTTCGAGATCTGACTATTTATAGGTCATTCGACTGCTTTCACCTATCCCCTCTTCCCTCTCTCCGCTTCATTGGTTTTAGCGGGAGCTGACCGTTTGGCGGGAGTTGGTCGTGTTCCGCTTGATTAGATGTTTCCATATGTTAGGTATCTCCACGCTAGCTTGGCTACATGCGTTGTTGGACAACCAGTGTTCCTCCTTGTGGATGATTTCAGCTTGAGCACACTTGATGTTATGTTGATGAGTCCAAACATGCTCTGCTATTCCAGATTTGCTAGTTTCTCCTGGCTGTATCTGTTTTTTGTGCTGGGCAATGCGAACTTTCAATAAACTCTTAGAGCACCTGTACACGAGCCACATTTTGCGGTCGGATCGACCACACAATAGCAGTCGCGTTCCAGCGAACTCAAGCCGCCCATAAGAAATACTGTGCTACACGTACACGGGCGTTCACAAAAGTCAAAACGGGCGTCTGCAGTCAATTTGCTGCTGATCTCCGCCGTACACTAACCCCAAACTTGTAGTCGTACCCAACAGCGTACACCGTCGTGTACTTTTTCTTATATTGGTCTCACATCATACAATATTTTATGTCAGTTGCCTNATATATATATGTAACCCAACTACAGGCAAATTTAAAGAGACATCCAGGGATGAAAGGAGAGGACAAATACCTGCACTAAGGCGTTCTAACCGTATAAAAGAACAAACAAGAAGATAAAACGTTCAGTTTGAGTAGACCCATGAAGATAAAAGCACAGTCTGCTATTTAAGTCTGGTGCAACCATTTTCAAGAAGCTATGACTACACTGAGATCTCAATTTGCCTGCTCCTCAGGTAGTTACACGCTGTAAGGTTTTTGTGACTTGACGGCGGGTCTCAATCTACCTACTCCGAAGCGTCAATAGTGGGTTCACAGTCTCTGGTTTAAAATGTATGTACCTGGACGAGTGGAGGAGCGGGTCGGTAGTGGGAGCGAAGGTGGGGTTGGCTTGCAGAAGCGAGGTGTGCAATGTTGTGAAATGTACGGCGTGACAGTAATGATCTCATGAATGAGGTCATTTTGGTGAACCATCTCGTTTGTTGCGGCAGTTTGGACGTTTTTCAATTTAAGTTGCTTCGCCGATTATTCTGGTCTGGAGAGTTTTTTCGGTGGCAATAGTTTTGGTATTTTAAAAGCTTATTGTGTGGTTGGAAAGAGGTGGAACATGGTATTTCGTACATGTCCTGTGCCTTATTGGGTATCAATTCCTTAGGTAGAAAAGTGTAAATTTGATTGTTGACTGTGAATACTGTTCTCATATCGTGCCTCACCAGAATTTGGCTCACTTTGTCGGTAACTTCTTGAATATAAGGAAGACAAGCTTTTGGGTGGTCCGACTGTTCATCGGGCTATTTCAGATGTGGGGTACAGGTTTGCTGAAGTTGGATGGATCTTTGGATTTGGGACTGAGGATAGTCGTTTTGGCCAAAGGTGGATTTGAGTTCGTCTAGTTCCTTGGATCTACTGTGTCATACACAAATCTATTCTCTCATACACAGGTCTATCAGATTCACTGACAGCCACAGTAGATCCAAGGAACTAGATGAACTCAAATCCGCCCTTCACAAAAGGATGGATTTGAGTAACTGTTTTGTAAACTGTTTAGTGACAGTCTGACAATTAACTGTTTTTCATTATACAGGCAGGTTATCCAGAAGTTACATACAATGCAGTAACATTTCACGGACAATTCGCCTTCATTGATTTTCTTTGAGAATCTTTGATAATTTAAATGAAGTGAAAACTCATGAATGTCCAGTATGAAAAAATATTTCTTATACATATTCTAATTATGAATTTTTGTTTCAATGCTGCCTCTTGAAGGATTCGTCAAGTTCCTCAGAAGAAGAAAGCAGCACTCACTTGGTTCGGCATTCCACTCACTGCGATAAGAAAGTTGACGAAAGCGATGATGATTTCAATAGTAATCAGTTTTCAGCGGAATCAACCACTCTATCGGTATTGTACATGATATAATAGAGTAGAACTATGAGTTATGCAAAATCGGATGCCAACATTCTGAATATCGAGTATATTCAATATCAAATATGTAGCCATTAAGATATGATTTTTATGATTGGACAAGTTAGGACGGGCGTTAATAGTAAATGACACAAATAAATATCATCATAATACTTATTTCGTAGAAATAGATACAAATTCAGTAGATTTCACACATTCATTCAAGAAAAAATGAATAAAATTCAAGTCATGAGAAATGAAACTTTCTCATGTTTGTTTGAAAATGGTTGACAATGTTTCATGGTGATTTTTATTAGTTCAGACTTCCATTGTCTAATATTTTTCTACTGTGATTCGAAATATATGAAAGAGCAAATAAAATTAGAATGAATAGCTAAAATATCAAATTTATCTATTCATATCTCAGTAAAACGTGAAATGAAAATACAATAAAACGAATAAACTAATCAAGATACAAAATGAAAATGACCACAGAGTAAACAAAAAAAGAATACAAATTAAAGTATGCAGAAAATTAAAAAATATTTCAAACCAAAATACTTCACGGCCCTTATGAAGGTTTTTATACCTTCTGGTAGTATGTGCTATGAGGACAACCCAAACACTCCATCATTAAAAACATGATATATTTCTCCTAAATATACGGCAGGATATGTATTATTACATAGACTATGAACTTTTAGGTTACCCGCCTGGCTAGCAGAGGGAATTTAATCAAGAACCGTAATAGAGTGATAGCGCGCTCTAAGAATAACATCAGTCATTTAGCACTATTGCCGACCAAGTAAGAAAATCACTTCTTCCAGCTGATCCGAACGTTCACCATGTAACACTTCTGAAAAACTGTATAGGGATCATTTGTTAGCTATATGCCTTGTCAATTTCTTCCAAGTCTCTGGAAAACACAGTTCCCTTATTGCGCTTATTGCCTTGTTCCTTCCATCTTTTCATGTTACACATTGCTCTTTAATTTTCCTCTTATGATCCACTGCCTCACATGTGCAAAAAACATTGTTGAATGGTCTCTGTCTCTTTGTAGCTAGGATCTCTGTTATATATCCCAATTTTGTACATGTGTCCTCTAAAAGTACAGAATCTTGTTCCATATCAATAATTTTGGTACTCGCGCATCTGATTCATGGCCCACATTGGTGGCCTTCACAGCTTTCACTGAACCAAACCTGGCTCCTTTCGATGCTTCTTTTACTTTCGTGAACATAAAAATGGCATGATGAATTACTCGTGTGTATACAACGGTTAGATTACTAGTTCTTTGAATAACCCAATTTCAGTATAATGCAGCAAAAATTGAATATAACAATATCTTACTGAAAGTAAAAAAGACTTTTATCACAAAAAATCTGATAACCAAACAAAATGCATTTGGAGAATATGTAAGGAATTGACAAGACAAAACAAAATTTCAGATTGTCAAACTAGAGGGATATCCCAAATAATCGCATTTAAATACAATCATTTATCATAAATTATGCCCCAAATGAAGAAAGATATTCCTGAGGTTATATTTTTCAGAAATATAACTGAAAATGATACGTCGCTATACATGAAAAAAGTTATAATGAAGAATATTATAGAGCTAGGACATAAAATGAATCAACACATTTATATCCAATGATGGTCAACAATCTTGGCCATTTTTCATTTTAAGAAACAAAAATCGCTAACCTTGGAAAAGTTCTTAGACCATTCCAAAGTTTATGAATGTTTGGATAGAAATCTCCTGACGATTGAACTAGAGAGATGTAGTAATAGAGGAAATGCTCTTAAATAGGCTGAATCTAATCTCACACTAAACATACTCAAAAAGTGTGTCGAAAGTCAAGAAAAATTTATTCGTCCGAACTTTTAATATTATACATTTTTGCATTTGAATTCAATGAAAACTATGCATCATGCAAATATGGAATCCTGTTCTGGGGAAGCAGTTCAAATATTCAAAAAGTATTCATTATTCAGAAAATAATGGTTTGAATAATCTTGAATATGCTATATAGAGAATCACGCAAGAATATCTTCCAACATACAATATATTGACTAGTTATGCAATATTCATTTATAAATATTTAATATTCTTTTCGAAACTAAATCAATTTTTATTGTAAATTACATTCCTCACGAATATGAGACTAGAACTTGAAATATCAATTACTCTGTTCACAGACTTACACTAACTGAAAATAGCCCACGTTACATGTGCATTACAATTTTCAATCAATTACCTGATTGAATGAAAGCATTGGTCATAAATTCAAAATAAAAATGAAAAAAGTACTCCTATATATGTAACTTTATGATTTTTGGGAGTATTCTTGTTCTTTCACAACACTGTTTACTTTCTTCTCAGTCACGGAGAGTGGCTAGAACCTTAAAATAATCTGTATTCACTATTTATCCTGCAGCAACTCATTTTACACATAGAGTCCCGTGAATGTCTAAAAAAATAATCATCATGGCCTTAAATTTTGATTTGGACATTTGAAATTTCTTCAGTCATGGTGACTACACTCATCCAGTACATTGATTGGCGAGTAGTTTCTGGATCGTAGGTAAAAAGTAATAACCATGCTTCATCACATGTAATAACTTATTACAACAGTTCAGGATCTTTCTTTTTATTTTTCAAGATGTCAGAACAAATTTCCATTCATGATCGTTTTGTTCAGGTGTGAGGATTTTCAGGACAATTTGGAACATCTTTCACATATTGAAATGTTTATATAATATTTGTCTAATTGAATATCTTTCGACTCTTACAATCTCGGCATTTGCACGGAAACTCAAACGGCGATCGATCTTGACGGATGAGATTGCCCACATCCCCTATTTTCATCTATTTTCGAAGTTGAAGGACGTCTTGACTGTAATTCCTCACAATAACATAGTGCTTTATTCATTGACTATTAGAGTAGACACTTATATTTGAATTTGTATTTTACAATTCTTGACTCCGTTCATTTTGGACGACATGTGATGTGATTTATATTTTTTTGTTTCCATCCAATGAGGAATTCTATTTATATGAACTCTATGTGTGATATCTTTTAATAGCCTTTTAAATTGTATTTTATTGTGAATTAGTCTTGTGCTAAATGAACGATTATTATATATGTGGTGATAATCAGACTTTAAACGGCTTAGGCTAAGCTCTTCAGTGTACAGAACAGGCTTGCCTCGCTATCTCCGATAACATTCGCCCCACACCAGGGGCCATGGAAATCTTTCCAGACCTACCTTCTCTCCACCTATTTCGGGAAAGAGATGCTAGTGGGCTACATAAAGAATTGTAAATGTTGACAATTGTATAAAACAAACTTATGAGGAGCATAGAAAACTACTGAAAGTAGTAGCATTCTGGGAATGACCTCTGTAATAATGCCTCCGACAGTCAGCTGCAACCCAATCCCGAGTAGAGAGGACAGGGTCCTCCAAAAGGACGAAATACTTAGAGCAGATAGCTGTTGATTCACAGATAAATCAAAAACACCTTCAGGTTGTGATTCAAGTGTATACAATCGCAGCTCCGGGAAATAATATAACCATATTTCAGGCGGAAACTATGCCATTGATTTATGTCAGAAATTTGTGAAAACCAAGCTCACACATAAAACAATTGAACAGGCCTATTTTCAGGTCATCATGTAAAGATACTTGGATTGTTGTTAGACAGGCGTGAAGTTAAAGTGGATGAAGCATCGGAATGAAAAATCAGTGATTTTGGCTTTGAGTATCTTTAAGATTTGTTTGTCTTTAGAAAGTATGGTGCAAAAAATTCACACATTGATAATTTTCATTTCATACCATTCATGTATGGTAAGATACATAAACCTTATAAAAAATATGATAGAACTGACCGATACCTGATATAAATCCATTATGAGTTAATCAAAAAACTCACTTCAATGTAAGATGTCCACTTGAGAGTATGTTTTTTGAATACGATACATAAACTGGTTTTTACAAATCAAAGTGTATCACACTCTTAAGACTATACTCTTGATAATTTTCCATATATTGTTTTGGCAAAAATTTGAAAGAATTGAAATATAAGTTTGTTCCTAAGAGTTCTCAAGTTGAATTGGTAATTTTCATCCATTAATTATTTCTGAAAAGCCTGTGCAAAATATAATAAAAGTTAGCTTTCAGTAGATACTCAGTACATCTGCTAGACCTTGGTATCATCTTTCCTGGGGGACAGATACGGAAGCTTTAATATGCGTTTTCATAAAAATTATCCGTATATGCAAATCTTTTATAAAACTGCAGACCAATATATTTATCACCATCATTTTCTAAATTATTTGAATGAGGAGTAGATAAATAAATAAATAACAAGTTTCCTTGGTGTGACTCAACATGGCTACATTGAAGGTCGCTCAATGAAACAACAATATTTATTTTTATGAAAATCATATATGAGGCATCTGAACAGAAAAAATTGACTTTGGGGTTATGTATAGATCTGTCCAAAGCATGTAATTGTGAAAAATGTCAAATTTTCAAATGGAAATCGAGAAGACCTGATATTTTCGGAAATTTATTAAGTTGGATTCAGTCATTTTTTTCGGGTCATAAAGAAATGTTATAAATCACGACGGTAAAACTGGAACATCGAACATGACATAAATTAACATAGGAATACCGCAAAGTAATAATATTGGCCCAATTTAACGTGAAACCTAAAGAAAACTAATGCATTGTTAACTATGCTTTCAAATAGTTTCATATAGAAGGAAATGAAATATTTACATATGTACAACAATACTTTCAATCAACTGAACTAATATTTTTCAGTTCCATTACAAATGTTTTTATCACTTAATGTTAACTCCTAAAAACTCAGTGGCCTTACACTCCCTATGGCACTTTATATCTTTATATCTTCAAGGGTCACAAGAAAGTTATGCAAACCCTTTTTGTCTTATTAAATATGTATTCATCAAATAATCTTGTACAAAGTTTTTTAAGCATTTTCTTAAAACCAGTTAAGAACGTCTCTACAGGAAAGTGCTGCCGAAATCTTGAAATCACTCGAATTTTCCAGTAAAAAGTATACTTTAGCTTGGAATGCTTTATGTGAGCGGTATGGTAATATGCGTTGTTAGTCCACAACCACCTTTCATCATTATTCGTCTTGGGATTCATTAGAAAGAAATCTTCGACGGAAATCAGGAAGTTAATGGATAATATGCGTTTGCTAGTCAACAACAATATTACATAATTTTTTGCCTATCTTTCAGAGCTTTTATTGAAAATATGGGCAATCCTTTGATTACGCTCAAAAGCTATGTTTGCATTGAAACGCAAGTTGTCAAAAAATTTAGAATTCAAACATAAATTTTTCGACACGATATCGAAATTTAGGACACATAACCGAGGTAGATGACTAGATTCCAAAGAAGTGGTGTATTACATACCTCATCGCGGCATTTTTCGCGAGTCAAGCATGACAACCAAGTTACGAGTAGTTTTTGTTGCGTCTGCACTTTCTACTACTGAAATATATCTAAACAACATCCAAATAGTAGGTTAAACGTTTCAAATTCATTCATTTGCCCCTTTATTGAGATTTCGCCAGTATAGATGTCGTTTTGCAAACTTTGCGGTTTTGGTGGGGAAGATTTACTTCATAATCACTAAAAATTTATAATTTGAGTTCAATTACATATGATCATGCAGCACTGCTGTTATTATGGATACGTTGTCGTTTGATGTCTAATGAAGGGACCCTATTCGTACCGAAATTCACACACAGTGTGAAGTTAGGGACGAATTGCAACTGCTGAATGAGCGTCTTATCCGATCGACTGCGACTTTCAAGGTCGCACTAAGCCCCCACTTGAGTTCCTCTCGAAATTTTCAGAGTGGGAGAGTTGTTCCACAAACTTCTACAGCTCGGCCGGGTTATATAAGATTACTACATGTGGCCGATGTAGGATTGGCAGTCTAGTTTGGGAAGTGCAGTATGCATTTGGAACATGGCAGTGAGATCATTTTGCGCAAAGTCAAAGGTTTAATTGTTGAAGGTCATATCACTGCGTTCAAATGACAGTAAAGTTTCGTTTCAACTAATGAAGCTTTATCATTTCTTTGCGAGCGTTATTCAGATTTAACTAAATTCACGTTTTACATTTAAAGGTTCCCAACCAAGTAGGGGGTCATTATCCATATCGGAATTCAAGGAAGTCGCGAAATTTTATTAATAATTTCTCAAAAAACAATTTACCCGCGGAATATGAACGATTTCAAAGTGAAAAACAAATTGGGGCGAAGTGTAAAATTATCAGTTCAAACCGATTCAGGAATCCAGATGGCACAGTCCGCATTGGTGGACGTTTAGAATATTCAAAAAAGCATCCAAAATATAGGTTTTATGAATCTACTTCAAACGGTAATATATCGGTGAATAGTCATTCAGTTTAATCGAAATGAGCGCCATTTGAATCAGTGCACTTTTGGCAACGTAATGCAAGTCGATTAATTCCATCAGCATAAAATTTTAGTGCTCGGGATTCAAAGAAATCGACGAAGGCCGTTTTTTTCCTGGTCCTAATTGGCAAAGGTTCTACTGGTGAGAAAGTTATCGAAGTGCTTGAAAAGGTGGTAGTCGGTTGTCAAGATGTCTGGAGAGTATGGTGGGTGAAGCAGAACTTCGATGTTCAATTCGTTTTATTTTCGAACAGTGATTTGTGAAACATGCAGACGAGCGTTGTTTTGCAGCAGAATCCGCCCTTTTTTGTTGAACAGTTTCGGCTGCTGCTGACGTAGTTTTCGGTACTTTTCATAGATTTACTCACTATAAGACTGACACTGCTGTGATGGTTTCGTTTGGTTGCAGAAAGTTATAGTGTATCACACCAGCCGTTGATCACCATTCAGTATCCATGGTTTTTTTGGTGGGCAAAAAATCAAAGTTTGAAAAAAAAGCGAGTGTGCTTTATACCACACGACTGAAGTAAAAACTTCTTTAGCTCCATCTATATGTAGGCAGGGTGACAATTCGAAAATTTCCACTGGCTATATTTAAGCAACCAAACAGAATATAAGAAATCGCTGAAAATAACTTTCATAATGGGGACGGGGAAACAAAATTATGTAATAGCTAACTTGTTTTCACTTACCCCCTCGCCCCTTCTGAAAAAATATTTTTCGGAATGTAAACTAATGACACGGAATATGCAGCAAAATAGGCACCCGCCGAGACCTACCTTTTACAAAAAAAAACCTTCTTTAATTAGATAATTGTAACAGTTGTATTCACACCGAGTTGAATAACAACAAAAATTGCGTCTGTCAAATTGGATCATCAGATCTGTGATTGGATATTAAAAACCAATACACTTGGCAACTCCGCTCTAGACACGATCAATTTTATTGGTCAACAGACACGCGGCCAATTTAAATTCTTGCTTTTCGAATTATTCTTTTTTCTGCAAATATAAAGAGATTTTGGGACCGATTAGGCTTGATAAGTATGATATACCCCTAACTCGATCAGTCTATAAACAAACCAGTATCATTTTCCATAGCATGAAACAAACCCATTGTTATTTTTCAGCTAATCTTTTTAATTTTCTACAGATTCTTTCAGTGATTTTAAATCAATTTATATCATATTAGACAATGGCAGTCCGAACTAATAAAATGTGTTCTTCAAACGTTAATGTGCGCGAGAATATTCACCGGCACTCTATCCCAGCCTCAGAGGCCCTTGAGAAATGATTGAAGGCAATGGAAACATCAGTTAAAGTGGGTAATTAATCTATAACTTTTGAGTAATTTTACTCGCTGATTCAAATTGAGTCTATACTGAACCTCCATCCCCCCTATCCATTATCGTCCGATTCCAATGATTTAAATCGTATAACACCTGTCCCTTTTCTGATTGGAAAATCATAGACTTATGTTCCTGATGTGATCTGAGACATGTTCAGGAAAACCGATTATTCCATTACCATAAACTTCAGCAGCTCCGGGAGCACTTTTGGGGTCGTTGGAGAAAAGAGTATGTCATAGAAACTGAGCAACGTGTCAAATGGCAGAATTATCAGAATCAGCTACGGGCAGATGACATGGTTTTGGTGCGAGAGGACAATCTATTTCCGTTGAGATGGTGCCTCAGGCGCATTATAAAATTATTTCCGGGAAAGGACAATGTATATCGAGTTTCATTCCTCAGACCGTTAGTGAAGGAATCAGAAGGGCATTTTCGAAAAGATGTCCTCGCACTATATATAAGGGACACGTGTTTCGCTATACAATAGCTTCCTTAAGCGTAAACTAAAAGTAACTTTTAAATTACAACTATTTTATACTCTAATGTAGAAGTATCTTTTAGTTTAGGCTTGAGGAAGCTATTGTATAACCAAACACGCGTCGCGGTTTTTTGTAAAACCCTTTATAGTGAAAATCATACAATAAACTGTATTAATTAGTTTTAATATGAATTTTCATCAAGTATCGGCCAGTTGTATTCAATTATTGTGTGAATGTTCCTTATGAAAGGGGCTCTTCAAGGTGGAGGGCATGTTTACGCCTAAAAACTCTATGGCGTAAAAACAAGAGCAGAGCTTTTTTGTGTCATGTGAAAGACAGTCATAACGAACCCTTCTTTTCTGCGAAATGTATTTATTCCATAATCTTGTACATACAGTCTACAGTCCACCTAATAAACAACATATTTTCACGTATATTATTTTAAAAGAAGTTAAAACTTGAACTTTTCACGATGATTTATTGTGTTGACTAATTCTCGCATTAAGAAGATATGTTTTTTATTATGGTGGATGATTTCAGACCTTTGAGTCATATACAGTGTGACCCATTTAAAATGGAACCACCCCTGTGGAATGTGTATTTTTTGATCAATCTCAATTTTTTTTTATTGAAATATTAAGCATGAAAAACTGTATCTTGACACTAACTTTCACAATTTTAGTTTCATTTCCAAGGCACTCTATGGTTTTTTTTGTTTGTCAAAAACGGCAAAAGTTTATTAGGCAATTTTTGTTTTCAAATTTGACTACACCACTGGATTCGTAGTCGTTATAAATCAAAACTGTCAAATTTTCATTAAAAAATATTTGTTAACAACGAAGTTACAACAACTTCAATTTTGGAAACAAAGTATTTGTTTGTAATTTTTATTCAGATTATAGACATATTTGAGATCTGACAACACTGTCATCACCAAGTAGAACACCAGTGAATTTGTACAGTGAAAATCCGAAGTCAACAGCTCAATGCGTTCTACAGTTATAACTCCTGAAAATATGGTAATGTGA